>PVIY010009787.1:45000-71238 GCA_004026745.1 Myrmecophaga tridactyla | reverse complement strand
GTGTATTGAAATCTCCCAATATTACTGTTGGTGGTAGTTAGATTCAGTTGTCAATTGGCCAGGTGAAGGCACCTAGTTCTGTTGCTGTGGGCATGAGCCAATGGTACGTGAACCTCATCTGTTGCTGATTACATCTGCAGTCGGCTAGGAGGTGTACCTGCTGCAATGAATGATGTTTGACTTAATTGGCTGGTGCTTAAATGAGAGAGTGCAATGTAGCACAGCCCAAGCAGCTCAGCATACCTCATCTCAGCACTCGCAGCTCAGCCCAGGCCTTTGGAGGTGCAGAAAGAAATTACCCAGGGGAAAGTTGTTGGAACTCAGAGGCCTGGAGAGAAGGCCAGCAGAGACCACCCTGTGCCTTCCCACGTAAGAAAGAACCTCAGTTGAAAGTTAGCTGCCTTTCCTCTGAAGAACTAATGAAAAAATCCCCTTTTATTAAAAGCCAATCCGTCTCTGGTACGTTGCATTCCAGCAGCTACCAAACTAGAACACTGTTGATATGTCTATAAGCTCCCTTCAGTTTCTCCAATATGTGCCTCATGTACTTGGGAGCTCCTTCATTGGGAGCATACACATTTATGATTATTTTTCTTCCTCATAAATTGTCCCTTTTATTAATAGGTAGTGTCCTTTTTCTCTTATGATGCTTTTACATTTAAAATCTATTTTGTCTGATATTAGTATAGCTACTCCTGCTTTCTTTTGGTTACAGGTTGCATAGAGGATCTTTTTCCATCCTTTTACTTTCAATCTAATTGTGTTCTTGAGTCTAAGATGCATCTCTTGTAAACATCATGTGGAAGGATTATGTTTTTTGATCTGTTCTGTTAGTCTATATCTTTTAATTGGTGAATTTAGTCCATTAACATTCAAAGTAATTTCTGTAAAAGCAGTTCTTAATTCTACCATCTTGTTCTTTAGTTTTTATTTGCCAGATCTCTATATTATTTTCTTTGTCTCTCTTTTCCTTTAAATTACCTGTACTCACATTCTTCAATTCTGTGTCCTCCTCCAGACTTCCCTCTCCTGTCTTTTTTAATCAGCTCACAGGGCTCACTTTAGTATTTCTTGTAGGGGTGGTCAACAAGTTCTCTCAATCTTTCTTTATCTTTGAAGATTTTAATTTCACCCTCAGTTTTGAAGGATAACTTGAATGGATAAAGAATTCTTGGTTGAAAGCCTTTCTCATTCAGGATCTTAAAAATATCATAGCACTGCCTTCTTGCTTCCATGGTGCCTGTTGAGTAGTCTGAAGTCAGTCTTATGTGTTTTCCCTTGTATGCAGTAGGTTGCTTTTCTCATGCTGCCTTCAGGATTTTCTGCTTCTCTTCAACACCTGACAGTCTGATTAGTATGCATCTTTGAGTGGGCTTGTTCGGATTTATTCTATTTGCAGTTTGCTGGCCCTCTTTGGTGTGCATGTTTGTGTGTTTTATAAGGGTTGGGGTGTTTTCCCTGATTATATCTTCAACTAACTTTCCCAACCTTTTACGCTTCTTTTCCCCTTCTGGGACACCAATAATTCTTATATTTTTGCACCTCTTGTTGTCCATCATTTCTGTAGGATCCAATTGGATTTTTTCCATTCTTGCCATTTGTTCTTTTGTGCACTCTAGTTCTGTTGGTCTATCATCTAGCTCACTTATTCTTTCCTCTGCTTCTTCAAATCTGCTATTGTGTGTCTCCAGTATATATTTTTATTTGGTCTACTGTATCTTTCATTTCTGTGAAATCTGTCATTTTTCTACTTAACCTCCCAAATTCTTCTTTATGCTCTTCTAGTGTTTTCCTGATATCCTTTATTTCTTTATAAATATCCTTGAGTAATTGTTCCATATTGTGTCCCCTCTGGAATTTTGATTTGGTCATTTGGCTGGGCCATTTCTGCTTGGATCTTCATTTGTTTTGTGATTTTCTGTTGTGTTCAGGGAATTTGATCATCTTGATATGGTTATTATGCAAGTTGGTTTCCTTCTCTCTTCTAAAGCTTTTTACTTAGTTTTTACTAAATGTTTCCTTTTGCACTTTGTCAGTTGTTCTCTGCCAAATCAAGGTCCAGATCTCATGTAGGGGATACAATTCAACTTAAGGGTCTATTATGTAGGTTGGAGTGCACAGATACTCCTGTGGCAGAATGGCTGACCAACATGCAGGAGACCCAAGGTGAACTCCTAGCTTTATCTGGCCAGCAGATAGCATACTCAAGACTCCTTCTCCCACAGCCCTGCCCTTCCTGGCCAGGGTGACTTAAGGTCAACATGCTCAGCAGGAGGGCTGCTCTGCCAGTGGCTGTCCACCTGCAGATCTCTGTTGGGGACCAGGAAGCTGACCAGTGCATAGGGAATCCGCAGCATGATGTGCCTGCCGGATATCGTGACTGCAGGCTGTTTTTTCCCCACACCAGATGGGGTAATCACTCCCCTCATCCCAAGGCCCACCCTGCAGTGCCCATACTTTAACTTTTAACCTTTCTCTATCTTTTAATCTACCTGTGACTCTTGTAAGCAGCTTATATTTCGGTTTTGTTTTTATTGGGTCAGGCAATCTTTAACTTTTAATTGGAGTATTTAGCCCGTTTATATTTAATATAACTACTGAATCACTTGGGTTTAAATGCTGTTATCTACTCTCTATTTGTCCCAGTTAATATATGTTCCCTTTTCTTTCCTTCCTTATTTCTTTTCAAATTATTCCATTTTCCCCTTTCTTAGCTAGGTAGTAATACTTTTTTGTAACAATGACTTTTAGTGGTCATCCTTACAGATTACAACACACTTCTTTGAGTTACCAAATTCTAAAAGAAAAGAGTACTTTTGTCTCCTCCTGGACAATATGAGTAGTTTGGAAAAAAATAATTCCATTTACTCTACTTCTGACTTACATGCTATTGTTGTTTTGCCTTCCTGCTTGGCAGCTTATGAAGCTCTTGGGAGCAACATTCAATCTCTCAGCTGTTCTCCGTGTAATCAGAAAATGCACCCAGGGGAAAAGTGGCTCCGAACACCTGCCTCACCTACGTGGATTTCTGTTCTCCATGAGATCTTGACCCAGTAAGTCTTCACTTTCCTTTTTAATGCCTTCAATATTGTAATATTTAGTCCAGATTTTCTAGTTGGCTTTAATGGAGCAATTAGTCTGATTTACCTATTCTGCTATTATTAGAAGTTCAACATTATTAACTCCTATGTTATAGTCTACTTGATGAAGACCAGTTGAAGAGGTATTGTTGTTAACAGAGTAGCCCGAATCTCACAGTTCTTCAGTGTCTGTGGTGTTTGGGAAATGTATAGACCCCTCATGTGATGATGTGCCTGGTTGGGGGTTTGTTGGGGGGATCAACCAGGCCTGGGAGCTACATGTGACGCTTAATGGAGTAAACATAACCAGAAAGCGTTCCAGAAGTGCCTTGTGTTGTCCTGAGCAAATGTGGGGCCACTGGGGCCCACACTGCCTCTATGGGCCAATATGAAGGTAGGATCCTTGTTCCACTTGCACCAAGTAGAAACTGAAAATGTTTTGGGCCAGAGGTCACAGTCAACCCTTCCTTGCCAGGGCTGAGAATAGGTAAGAGATGGGCTGTTCCTGGAGCTACTACATAGTCTTCCTTATAAAGGAAGCTGCCATTGGTGGCAGAGCCTCCACATGACCCTCATTGCCAAGGACACAACTCAGGCCTGCAATGTCCATACTTCAAATACTACTGTTTTCTTGAGGAGGCATCAGAGCATTTTCTTGGTTGACAGGAGGGTGACAGTAAGAACCTCTGTCCACCCCTGAGGGTGATGATAAGAACTTCTGTCCTCTGGCCCAGAACACTTTCTGTTCCTACTTCAGTGCAAGTAGAATAAGTTGCCCACCTGGTCCTTAGGTATCTGGTTTTTGAAAAGTGACTTCCATGTATTTAAATTGTTTAGTTTGTTTCTAAATGTGCCTGGGTCTATTTGCCAACCTTATATCATCTCCCTTTACTAACCACCCTCATTCCAAGTGTGAAGATCCTAACGGTTCCTCTCTTACCAGGTAGAGGAACCTAGATCTCTGGGCTTTCTGTCTTGAGGGGACTTGGCACCTGACTCCCTGGCTTAACTATTGGGGGCAACGGAGGGACCCAGGTGTTTGACTGGACTTGCTCCCCTGATTAGTGCCTTACACCCTGGTTAGCATTGCCTGATATAGGTCTGTTCATTGATTTGAATGGACTTAGGCTTTCTGACTCTAAATCTCTTGCTTTGTCAGGTTTCTTGTTTTTCCCTTATGGACATTGTGGCTCCTGGAGAGCCTGAGGAACAACCCAAACAAAATTGTGTCCTTTGCTCTGTCGACTGTGATACTCAGGCTTAATCCCTGCCACCCTCAACCCATGGACAAGGGAGGACAGTGAGCATGTGGAGTTCACACAAAGAGGCAGAGGCTTTGGGCTATGTCAGGGAGCAATGACCTCATCTGCCTGCTGTTGTCTCCAGGGCTCTGCAGCTCCTCCCCTGAGGGAAACTGTTATGTTCGCCCCTGTAAGCAAATTGTATTTCACTTTGCTCATTAGGCAATCACAAAAATGCAAAATTCATTTATTTACTAACAACAAAGTGGTAGAAACAAAAATTTCATTTTTGAAATTTGATGCTGGTAATAAACAATCTCTAACCATTATTTGCATTGACAAATAATGACACTAGTAATAAATAATCTCTAACCATCACTTTGGCAGGTCGCCTTTCTACCTTTCTGTCTAGCTTCCACGTCTGTTTAAACTATGCCTTCTCCATGTCTGCTTAAACTCAGCCCATAGTAAACATACAAGTGTTAACATTCTTTCTTTCCTAGTGCTCTCTCTTTTTGCTTGTCCTAAACCCGGAAAGATTGCTCCTTAATTCTTCCCACATAAATCTTCATTGTAGGTAACTGTAGATATTTGATTCAAACATTAGGGTGATGGTTTTTCAATCTGAGTCATATACAAACCTCTTTTTAAAAAGGAAAATAAAATTTTTATGATCCTTAAGGTCAACTTAAATTATTTTGCTTGTAATATTATCTAAATAAATATGAACATAAAATTAAATTCCTTATACTTAATTCCTCTTACATAACTCTAAAACCAAACCATTGTACAAATTAAATACAAGAAGTTCCTACAAAATCACTGAAACTCAAATTTTCACAGCTGTTTCAATGCAATCCACTATGTTACTTTTCTAAAACCGAATACTGAATATCGAGCTGATGATACAGCTCAATGATCTCACCCTCTGTGGTGTGTAGACATGGCTCTTCCATGTCTTTCCTCTACTGAAACAATTGCAAACATTTTGATGAATGTTTTATGTATGAAATCCTCTGCTTCATTCTTTTTTATTAGCCCATGACAATTAAACTAGTGCTCCTTATCCTTGAAATCTCTAGAAACAATTCTGATCTTTTTCTTTCATATGACGTGGAATAGGTTTACATTACTTTTTAAGATTCTCACTGATTCAAGAACTTCAATTAAAATTCTAGTAGTGGAGACACAGAGCTCCCGAATGTGTCTCAGGTGTCCATAGACCCCAATTTGAAAATTCTTGGATTTGAAGTTTCTGCTTCACATGCAAGAATCCCAGTAACTGCTTCCCCCAGGCCTGGTTTTGCCTCCAGGTATTCTCAATGCCCTCTTGGGGCTGAGGTCCCCCAAGAAAGTGCTTCAGCTTTACTTGTTTGGATTTTGCTTTTCCCTGTTGGGGGCAGGCACACATTACATGCACAACTTTGAACCAAAACTCAAAGGGCTGTTTAACTGCTAAGGGATGGCTCTCTGCTCTCCTGAGGCTCTCCTTGCTCAGCCTGTGGAGTGTCCCCCATGCCTCTCTTGGCTGGAGCTGGTCGAGGGAGGGGCCTCTGCCACACAAATGATCTTGGCAAGGGACTGGCTGCTAACTGTGCCTCCACAAGAGGGAAATTATAGCAGTTCGGTCCTTGGAAAAAAACCAGAGACTCACTGGACCAGAATAGTAACTGGAGACATATTTAAAAACAGAAACACCTGCTTCAGAATTGTGACAGGAAATGAGATTTCAGAAATGCCACCATGAGACTGGGGAAACAGCAGCCTTATATTTCCCCCGCTTTTCATTGCCAGTTGGGCCTGCCCACAGGGAAAGCCCATGCCCCTTGTCCCCGCCAGGCCCTTGGTCCAGCATGGTGCCTACTACGAGGACCTGTAAGAGCTGAGGCTGGGGCTTAATGTGTGGGGTCTGGGTGAGTATGGCCTGCCTGGTGCTACCAGTAGCTGATGCTGCCAGGCTGGATCTTACACTTCCAGATGCAGACCTCTGGGGTCTTAACAGGAACTCAGGAAAACTGGTCACAGAGGGAAGGGAGACCAAAATCAAGCCTTCTTTATGTGGACTGTACAACTGTTCACTGATGCTCTTGACTGATGACATCTCTTTAGGGCTGTCCGAAGGGCTTCTAGGGGAAGGAGAGGAACGTTGTGTTCAGTCTGGAGCAGGGGCCTCCAAAGTGGGCTCATGATATCTCAGACAGTGTGGAAGATGGGGTCAAGGAAAGAAAATAACAGTCCAACTATTTAATGTTTTACTTCAAAAATGAAGGACAATAAGAACAAAGCCAATCAGGTTGGGATTAAAGTAATTCAGAACATAGGGATAAGGAAGATATTGTCTGTATTTTAGAACCTCATCTACTCTTTGAGACCAAAGGAATAAAGATTTATTTTGTCCAGAATCTACATTTTCTTTAGCACATAATCGAACTCAACCTGTCTGGATAGATCATTTAAACAATATAAATACAGGGAGCCCAGAATAAGAATGAGAGCCCTTAATCCTGTAATGCTTAAGATAATACCTGGATACATCCCAGAGTATGTATAGCAGATATTCAAAAGTATTATCAAAGTCCCTTGAGGAATGGGAGAAAAAATGTGGAACTGTTAAACTTTACCACCAAGGAAACCCCTGATACTGTGTCAGACATTAGGGACATCCAAATCAACAGGCCAAGCCCTTGATCTAATATGTAATAGCGAAGAAGCTTAGCCTACCTATAGGTATGCCCAAGAATTACTTCCAGAGAAGTAACTCAGATGTAGCCCCTCTCTCTCTAAACCCAACTCTGCAAGTGAAATCACTGTCTTCCCCCATACATGGGACATGGTAGCCAGGGGTGAAAGTTTCCTTGGTGGCATAGGAGATGAGTCTGGCCCTGGCACCATAGCATCAACAATGAAGGTATCAGTGGCTGAGAGAGTTCAAATAGAGTTGAGAAGCTACTCTGGAGGTCACTTTTATGCAAGCTTCAGTCAGAAATTGCTACCTATCATAGCTTGCCAAACCCCAATCAAAACCATTCCTGCCAATCCTAAAGAACACCTAGGTCATTATATAAGATTCTACAAAGGTTCCATGCACTAGGGCAACTTTCCAGAAACCTACAACCTCTAGATCAGTCCTTGGACCAGATAAATCCTGAAATGCAGAGGGGCCATCCTCTTCAGAATATCAACTAGTTCCATCCTCCTATCCCATATTATAGGTAGCCCCTTCCGACATGGAAAAGTTAGAATGAGCATAGCCCAAACACTCCTAAGAGTGGGAGAAAGATCAGAGGTGATGGTGGAGTTATACAGAGAAGGTAGGGTTTAACAAATGAGCATGATTGCTGAATCATTATATTGATATTTCTTTTGGTCTCCAATATCTTAGAGCAGCTAGAAGTAAAAACCTAAAATTGTGCAATTATAACCCATACCAAACTCTGAAATCTGTTCTACAACTAAATGTTGTGATATGCCTTGAAATTTATTGCTTTTTAATATATATATTATTTTTCACAAAAATGAAAAAAAAAGTCAATTGTGATGATAAATTCATGGAATATAAAATAAAATGAAGAAGAAAGCTATGCAGTGTTGCTAGTCTTGAATGCTGATGGATTCTGGTGCCCATGCTGTCAGGTGGGTGATGAACACAGGGGTGGGAGGTGGTGTCCCATACCCACTAACTAATTCCTTCTTCTGAGACATTTTGGGCCACGGAAACTTACATATGCCTGCTGAAGGAAATTTAGAGATGCTATCCTCTATTTTTAAAAATATGCATCATTTAAAAAAATATTTTTCATTTTGAAATACAACAAATATACAGAAAAGTGATAAATTTCAAAGTTCAGTTTAATAAGTAGTAATATAGCAAATTTCAAAGTATAATCTGGGTTATAGTTCCACAATTTCAGGTATTTCCATCTGGCTGTTTTGATGCATGAGAAACTAAAAAGAAATATATATATATAATGACTCAGTAGTGATAATCATTTGTTAAACTCTGACTTATCTGTTACAACTTCTGTCTTTCATTTTATCATTCAATCTTCAGGGATATTTGGGCAATGATCATTCTAACACTTTCATGTTGAAAAGGGGTGTTGTCATTATGGGGCAGGGGAATGCAATTGGTTGATGTTCAGGGAGAAACTGGTACCTCTGAGTTTCAAGGCTTATCTAGCATAGGAACAATCTGGACGATTTAAGTTTCTGAAAAATAAACTTAATAGGTAAAACTTTTATAGATTCATAGATAGAGTCCTGGATTTTCAGGAATATTGTTGATTTGAGCTTGGCATACCATGGCAATTTGTAGTATCTGGCTGAAGATTATATAAGAGTAACCTCCAGAATGACCTCTCCACTCTGTTTGAAATTTCTTAGCCACTGAAATCTTATTTTGTTACATTTCTTTCTTCCCTTATGGTCAATAAGGCATTCTCAATCCCATGATGCCAGGGGCCAGGCTCATCCCTGGGAGTCATATCCCACAATACCAGGGAGACTTATATCCCTGAAAACCATGTCCTATGTAGGATGGAGGGTAATGAGTTTATTTGCAGAGTTTGGCTTAGAGAGAGAGAGAGACCACATTTAAGCAACAAAAGAGGTTCTCTGGGTGGGGGGGTGGGGCTCATAGTTGTGTTTATAAGCTTCTAAGTTATAAGCTTAACTTCACCATTACAGAAATAAGTTTCATAAGAGCCAGCCCCATGATTGAGGGCTTGGCATATTAAATTGGGAGTCCCCAATGCTTGAGAAAATATCAGGAATTTTCCAGGTGGGGAAGTTAATAGTTCTCAAATTTTTTCTCCAGTCCCTTAAGGGACTTTGCAAATACTTTTAAATTATCTACCCAAAATACTCTGGAATGCATCATGGTATTACATTAAGCTATACCAAATCACCAGATCTCATTCCTATTCTAGGCTCCGTGTCCTTACTCTCAATTTTAGACAATTTTCATGGCTCCAAAGAGAAAAATAACATATATACACAGCCACACAAAAAACAAAACCCAAAACACCCCATATGCCTTATTCCCACCCCCTAATTATTTACTCCTAGAATTGGTGTGGTACTAGTAAGGTATTGCTGTTAAATACAGTCCATAGCATGCAAGAGGTCATTTTTTTCATATATCATTCTGTTATTAGCTCTTTGTATAGTCATACATTTGAAATAGTCCATGTAAGAACTTATTTATATTTGTAGTATTAATATCAGTGAGATACATAGTCTTAGACAACCGCTTTCCATCATATTCACCTTCACTAGGCACTATTACTTATAATTCTAATAATGAACTACCCTCACCTCTATCTATTCCAAAACATTTAAGATAAACCTTGTTAACAAATATGTACATATTAGGTAACCACTCCCCCTTCTCTAGCTTCTATCTCTAGGTCCCCTATATTCTACATGTAAGTTTACATTTTTTAGGTGATTCATAATAGTGAAATTATATAGTATCTATCCTTTTGTCTCTGGCTTATTTCACTCAGCATTATGTCTTCAAGGTTCATCCATGTTGTCACATAATTCAGGACTTCATTCCTTCTTATTCCTGAATAATATTTCTTTGTATGTATATACCACATTCTGTTTCTCCACTCATCTGTTGATAGAGGCTTGGATTGTTTCCATCTTTTGGAAATTGTAAATAATGTCACCATGAACATTGGTGTGCAAATGTCTGTTCGTGTACCTGCTTTCAGATCTCCTGGGTATATACAGATTAAGAATTGTCGGGTCATAGGGCAACTTGATATTTAGTTTTCTGTCTATTCTCTATTTTTTTCTTTTTAAATTTTTTTTATTGTGAATTAAATTTTTTATACAAAAGAAGCAATAATTTTCAAAGTACATTTTAACAAGTAGTTACAGAACAGATCTTGAAGTTTAGTATGGGTTTCCATTTCACATTTTCAGGTTTTTCTTTCTAGCTGCTCCAAAACACTGGAAGCTAAAAGAAATACCACTATAGTGATTCATCAGTCATACTCATTTGTTAAATCCTATCTTCTCTGTTATAACTCCTCCTTCTCCTTTGAGCCTACCCTTATCAAATAGAAGTCTTTAGATTAAGTCCATTCTAACCTTTCCACGTTGAAAAGAGGTGTCAACAGTATAGGATAGGGGATGGAATTAGTTGATATTCTTGGGGTGGCTGACCCTTCTGAATTTCAGGGCTTATCTGGCCTTGGAACCCTCTGGAGGTTATAGATTTCAGTAAAGTAAACTTAGTACATGAAACTTTTGCAGAGTCTTAGTTAGAGCCCTAGGTGTTCTTTAGGGTTAACAGAAATGACGTTAGTTGGGAGTATGGCAAACCATAGCATTGTCAATCCCGTGATACCAGGGCCAGGCTCAACCCTAGGAGTCATGCCCCTTGTTGTCAGGGAGACTTTCAGCCCTGAATGTCATGTCCCACATGGGTGTGTGTGTGTGTGTGTGTGTGTGTGTGTGTGTGTGTGTGTGTGTGTGTGATATTTTTCCTTGAAGAGTTGGGCTTAGAGAGAGAGAGGGGCCACATCTGAGCAACCAAAGATGTTTCCTGGTAGCAAGTCTTAGTTATAGTTACAGGTAGTCTTAGCTTCTCTGCTACAGATCTAAGTTTCATAAGGGCAAGCCTTGAAATCAAGGGCTTGGCCTATTTTCTTGAGAGTCCCTAATGTTTGAGAGAGTACCAGTACTTTCCCAGATGGGGGAAATATTTCCATATTTTTTCTAATCCCTCACAGGACTCTACCAATACTTTTAAATTATTAGCCCACCATAGTCTAGGGTGTCTCCAGGCATTATATTAGCCTATACAGAATTACAAGACCTCATTCCCATGGCTCCGTGTGTTTGGGTTGTTTAAATGAGCTTTCCAGACAGGTTGATTTAGATTGTGTGTTACAGAAACTTTAGGTTCTAGATACAATGAACCTCTCTTCCTTTGGTCTCATACAGTAGGTAAAGCTCTAGAGTACATAACACTATCTCTTTTGCCCTGTATTCTGATTTACCTTAGTACCAACCAGAGTGGCTTCATTTTTATCCCTAATTGAAGGCTGATATCTTTTTGGATACTTTAATTGTTACTGTATGTAGTAGCAATGCTGACTTTCAATGCTACAGAACTCCAGCTCTGAATGTTAGATGCCACAGAAGTACTTGAAGTTCCAGGAAAATACTGACTTGTACACATATAGCTCAGTGTCTCAGAATCTTGAAATATACTTACAACCTCACACTAAGTATGGCTGCTATAAGAGCTTACTGAAAGAGACCATAGCATATTTGTTCTTTTGGTTCTGGCTTATTTTGAACAATACATTGTCCCCAATATTCATTCAGTTCTTTGTGTGCTTTTATATCCTCTATTTTCAAGTAAACCAATTCTCACAAAAATGACAGGTGACTTTAAAACCTTCTTGAAAAGAAACTCTACACAGAAAATAACACTATTATCACCACTGAATGGCCAAAAAAAAAAAGGCAGAGCTGACCCTCTCCTATGCCTAGTGTGAGCCTGCTGTCAGCCATGTTATGAGGTGAAAGCAATGGAGTTTTAATCAGATCACACAAAGAATTGGCCAAAATTAAATCCACCCAGAAGACTATTTGAAATACAGCTTTACACCTACAGTCATTCACTTTAAACGTCATTCTATATGTATCTTGTGCCATGAAACTAATAAGACATTCAAAATGTTGCTAATTTCGCCTCAGAGAGGGCACCAAAAAAAAAAAATTGCTAATTTTATCTTTATCTCATCCTTTTAAATTTTATATTTTTGGTGTTTTACATTAAATAATATAGATAAATATAAATATAAAATAGACTTGTGGGTACATGATCTTTTTTTTTTACTCACGGGGTGGGCAATACAAAAACTCAAGGACCACAGTTCTAGTGAGTTTCAAATATTAGGTGCATCAGAATCACCTGGAGAGCTTGTTAAAGCACAGATCACTGGGCCCCACCCTGAGTGTCTGATTCAGTGATGATTCAGTGGTCTGGGATGGCCTCCAAGAAGTTGCATTTCTCACAAGTTCCCAGGTAATGCTGATACTGCTGCTCCAGGAACCACTGGACTAGAGATGAGAGCTCAACCTGAATGGAAGCAAGCAGAAAGTAAGGGATGCCCACCCTGCTGGTGTGTCCCCTCCCCCACCGACACAGGTGAAGGCAAGGATCCCCCCTGAGGAACATGATATCTCCCCCACAGTGCCTGAAATTCACCTCCACAGATGAACTCAGCCTTAAACATGACTTTGCAGATACCTCTAGAAAGGGTGATCTTTGAAGCTCTAGAAACAGTGTTAATGAATGGTTTGATTGAATTGGGAGAGGGTGGGGAGGAATCCTCTGGCTTTGAGGTCATAGAGATCTGAGGTGGGTCTCTGCACAGCCATTCACTAGTTTTTTACTTCCTATCTTCAAAAAGGTATACGTGCAACAGGAAAAACATAATTTTGATTTCTCTTGCTGCCAACTAAGAAGGGTAGGTCTTGGTAGTGGAAGGATCGTGTTTTACAGGCTCCATGAAGGCTGGGGCTCGAGACGCCTGGAGGTGCTGAACTGCCCTTCACAGTTGGGGGTAGCAGAAGCCAAGGTGGTTAGAGGCTGCTGGGGAGGAGGAAGGAGGAGGAATTTGTAGTTCTTACACGGAGGACACTGAGAGCCATGGGAGTACGCCATACCCAGGTCCTCTGTGCATGCCCCTAGTACAAAATCATTCTGAGCATCTGTATTTTGGTGCATCACTTCTAGGGTTTGCAGCTTGGGGCTGGGTCCAACATCCTAGTGGGTGCAGAAGTAACATGCCTGACAGAGTGTAGTTGCCAAGTGGGTACTAGAACTTTTCCCATCTTCTTCAGTCATCCTGCTCCCTCCCACACATATTCACAGCTACTTTTCTTTCTTTTGTTTTCTGTTTTATTTGCATTTTTATAGGTGATTCTTGAAAATCAGAAGCAGTAACATACCAAGGGATGTAGTTAGAATGGCAGGATTTCCAGCACAGGCCAGGCTGTGGGAGGGAGTCAGTGTCCCTCACATTCAGTCCAAATCACATCCATGTATATACAGCCTGCCTACTTCTGAAGGAAGGCCTACCGTCATTCAGTTTTTGTCTTGCTGTCAATGAAAAATATAAGAATATTGGAGTATTAGAATTCCAGCTCCAAGCAAGCTGCCTGGGTAAAAAGGAACGAGCGACATGCAGTTCCTGCCTAGCCCTAATGCTGATGTTCAGCCCGTGTTTAGTGCTAGCTGGTAAGCTGGGCAGGCCTGAGGGTCACTAGGCACCCTCCTTTCCTGGCACTCTTCCTCTTCGGGCTCAAGCTTTGTCTTCAGGTTTAGTTATGGAGCTTCCTGTACCTGAATGACTTGTGTCTATTTAAAGGGGTAGGTAATAACTGTGTGGCACACAGGGAAGAGACAGGCCTTAGCGTCTGGCCCCTTAAGCAAGTCCCTCATGCCACTGAGCCTCAGTTCCTTCCTTTGTAAAATGGGGCCATGTGGTGCCGATTGTGGACAGTCACAAGGATGAAGGGAATATTGCGCAAAGCACTTGGCCCCTAGATGTGTCCTGGGACCCTAACTATATGCTGATTAAATTTGACTAAACTCCAAACATCCCTATAGGTTATTCCATTGAGAGCTACTCAAAGATTAATCTAGCATTCCCGGGGCAATGATTGTTAGTGACATAAACTCATTCACTCATCCTTGCAACAATATATATTGAATGCTGACTACATATCAGACAATGAACTAATAAATATATAAGAACATATTGCGATACAAGCTTTTCAAAGGACTCTCTGGGATGGGAAGTCCCTTACCGCTCTGGTGAAGCATTCTACTGGGTGGAATGGGGGTGGGGATGTGGTTAGGCAGCGGGCATCCCAAAGTAAAGTGGCAAAAGAACCACAGAGGGGGCTGTCAAGCCTAAGGGCCCACACTGAGACAAAGGGGAGGCTGAGGCTGGGGTAGGCGCCATTTTACAAAGGAAGGAACTGAGGCTCAGTGGCATGAGGGACTTGCTTAAGGGGCCAGACGCTAAGGCCTGTCTCTTCCCTGTGTGCCACACAGTTATTACCTACCCCTTTAAATAGACACAAGTCATTCAGGTACAGGAAGCTCCATAACTAAACCTTGCTCTGCAGTCAGAGATCAGCTTGTCTCCCAGGGCTCAGCATGTCTCCCAGGGCTCTGCGCATCCCTCTAATAAGAGAATGCTGGTCTCAGCAGCAATTGCTGAGCAGGCCTGCCTGTGTCACTCCCCCCACACACAACACCTTGAGTTATCCTGAAAGCCCAGGCTTTAGAGTCAGACCTTGATGTCAACCTTGCTCCCTTGCTTTGCTTTGGAAAATTCACTTTAGTGCTCAGGGCCTCAGTTTCCCCATCTGTAAAACAGCGGCAATTATATCTTTGTAATCACTCCACTCAGGAGAATCAAATGAGACAATAAGAGCAAATGCCTTTGAGACATATCATCTTATACCCACTGCCTATCAGATAGCACATCAAAGTGTCAGACTATAGTACCAACATCCTTTTAAAAATCATCTTTTGCAATTTAAAAACAACAAAACAGTAACAAAACCCTCAAACCTAACAGCTATGTGGACCAATCAGACCTTTCAGTTTCTTTTGGTGAGGCAAGGATCCTAACAGGCAGATGTGAGGAGGGGAAAAAGGAGCTGAATGCTAGGGCAGCTGTGACCCAAAGGTGGGGGCACATCTGCCTCACCCTTTGTCAGCCAGTGGACACCAGCACCATGGCTCTTGTGAGACACGCCAGCAGGAGCCCCAATTGCAGTGACTGCACAGATGTGCAGGCTGGACTTCTAGACAGGCACAGCAGGCAGTACCCAGACAGCAGAGGCCCTTGCTGCAAATGGCGGACACATGTCTGCATTCCCTACCGCCGTGCCCTGGTCCCTCTTCATGTGCTGGGGCATTCAGTGTCCCTTGCTCTCTCAGTCCTCCCACCCAATCCTTTTGTTGGAAACTTTATCCACAAAGCATTGCCACTGACGTAGATACCTTGGAGCAAGGATTGGCAAACAATTGCCTGTGGGCTAAATTTGGCCCGCTGCCTGTTTATGTATGGCCTGTGAACTAAATATGGTTTGCACGTTTTAAAATAGTTGAAACAACTCAAACGAGTATTTTGTGATGTGGAAATTAGATGAAATTCAAATTTTAATATTGTAAGTAATGATTTCTATATGTGGTTTACATGGCTGGTTTTGTGCGACAAAGGCAGAGTTGAGGAGTTTTATGACACAGACTGAAGGGCTTATGAAACCTAAAACGTTAACCATCTTAACCCTTACGGAAAAAGGTTGCTGGCTTCTGCCTTTGGGATACCTTCTTTCCAGGAGTGCTTGCATTTTTGGGGGGTGGGGGGGTGGGGTGCGGTGCATGGTCTGGGAATCGAACCTGGTTCTCCTGCATGGGAGGCGAGCATTTTACTACTGAACCACCTGTGTACCCAGTACTTGCATTTTAATTCACATTCATGCCTTAAGCAAGAGGGAAAACACTCTAATGGTGGACTTTGAGGCACTTGTCTAGGGCAGGTGGCTTTCTTGGGCCAAACCTTTCCAGGGGAAAGTGGGGTGGGGGTAGAGGTACAGAGCCAAATAACAGAGGGGCAGCAGGATGTAAAATACAAAGACTAGGGTTGAGCATTAGGAATCCTGGTTCCTAATTCTAGCTTCAAACTAACTAATAATTACGTGATCTTGAGCAAAAAAGGCTTTCCACTTTTCCTCATCCATCAAAAATATGCCCTTTTAACATCAAACAGGGAGATAATAGCTGTGAAAATGCTTCGAGACCTACAAAATGTCACTCAAAGGCAAGGATTAGACAATTCAGGAGTATCCTGAAAGGTATATTTCCTTCTTTCAAGGCAAGGAAAGCACAGGTGTGTACAGGAGAAGCAGCTCTGTCTCCCACACCCCAAGTCAAAATCCTTAGTTTGACAATAGGACTCTAGTAGACTCATGACTTTTGTGCAATTGACATTCCACCCATTCCCACACCACCCTGAAGGTCCTTGACCTGTCTACTTATGTCATTTTGCTGAGGCACTGATCTGTGTTGCTCATTGTCTAGACCGAACCTAGTGGATGGCCTCCCTGCCCTAGGACAGCTTACTTGTTCCCTTGCTCGCTTGTTCCCTCTTTATGTGTTGTAACAGAGTAATTAATAAAATGATTAAAAACTTCCTTTGTAAATAAATGCTCTATATCGATGATGCTAGTGCTCTCAAAAGGTTCAGGAGGGACTTTCCATGAGTGATGTGGGTCTCCACTAAAGTTTTTATTTGCAGTTAGGAGATTGGCCTGTAGCAGCCGTTTCTAGAAGCCATCCAACATGTCATTAAAAAGTGCCCCGGAAGTGGCTTCCTTATATGGCACTCTGAGTTTCCAATTCCTAGAAATTGCTGACTCCAGCAGCATCCAAGAACCCACCAGTCATCTGAGCAGGCCTGAGGTCAGGAATGAGATGTCATCCACATTTTATTCAGACACCAAAGCAAGTTGCAGTCTGAACTGCAACCACACCCTGCAATGGTCCTGAAGCATGCAACAGAAACATAATTTATACTTAGTGTGTTTACTTCCGTTCCACTAAACCCCACTAACCAAGCCTAACAGAGCATGTGTGCTCTTTAGAATGCAAACCCACACTGGAGTCCCTGCCAAAGACAGTTGCAACAAGTTGCATCACCTGGATTTTTTTTGTTGTTGTTTATTATAGCAAGCCTATGTTGACAGTGCAAATTGGCCAGTTCTGTGCTATTAAAAACCCTTCCTGCTCCTTTCCCATTTCGTGCCAGGGATACACAAAGCTGCCCAGAAGGAAAGAATTCAATCAGCATTAGAAGAATGCATTGAAGTCCTGTTTCCTAAACCCCAAGGGAGATTGAGTGGGAGGGGAGGACCCAATTTGCTGAGGACAGAACACTTTTGAATGTGTGTGCTTCCCCAGGCTGAATGCTGGGCCCCACTGACACATGTTAGTGGGAGGGAAGGATGGAGTTGGGTAGCTGGAGAGCAGGGAGAGGCCTGGGTAAAGGTATGGGGGTGAGGAGTGGGCGGGCCACTTCCTGAGGATTCATCCAGGCCCAGTAGACAGCTGCCACCCCTGGAGCCTGACTTGGCCCTGGGTGGGTGTGGCCCACTGCTGCAGGGCGAGTTCTCCTACTGGACAAATGGATGCCACTCTTTATACTCAGAGCATTTTCTCTCCTGGAAGGTCTTGCAGTCTTGCTCGGGCAGCTGTGGGTGGCTGACATTGTTAAACCTAATATTGATTTTTCTAACATATTTATTGAGTGTGGCAGTATCATCAGCTTATTGACCTAAAAATGCTGGCATCCCCCTTGGGAGCAGTGAATGATTGGGGCAGAAAGGGCTGCAGGTGGGACTGGCTATCAACCTGTATTTACTAGAACCCCTATCCCTGGCCATAAACCTTATCTAGCCCAGCTGTTCTCTTCATTGGACCCTCTAGTCAGATATCCGTCCTGATGGGCTGAAGGTCACCTCATTTCTCTGATGTCTCTCCCTGGTCAGTTGCAGAATGTTTTTCTCCTAGACCACTCCCCTCTTCTGAAATGGGATGTGGCATCCACTCTGGACTCACCCAGGATTTGGGCTGGGCTGGCCTCGAAGTTTTGCGTGCTGCCGTTACCTCTGTGTGGCCAGCCCACTGCCCTGGGCTCATTTTGGAAGGTGATTGTCAATCTGTTTCCCAACTAGTGGGAGGACTAGTGCTAGACTTTATGTCTGCACTCATGCCATCTACTCAGAATAGGGGTCCTTTACAGGTCCCTGAGGATGTTTCAATGGCCCAAGTTCCTCTTAAAGCCCCCCCAGGTGTCAGAACAGAGTCTCATGGAAATGATGGGAGAGCAGCATGGGTGTGGGATCAAGTCTACCCTAAAAGAGCCTCCATGCTATTTTGTACCTGCTAAGGGACCTAGGCTGGCCTTGCAAATAAGAGGATACCCTATAGATAACCCCCTAGTACAGTGCCTGCATATACTAGGGGCTCAGTAATGCAATGATGTAGAATAAGCATTACCTGGATGTCTAGGACAATCTGGTTACTACAGACAACATGAGATAGACAGGTATTTTATGAATGAAATATTTCAAACCTGGTTGATATAAATTGCAAAAACTGAAAACATTCTGAGAAAAGGTAGGTTCCAGGTTGGCACTGTGGGAGGGTGTTTAAACCAGTGGACACACACAGGCTCAGTGTCCCCAACCATTATCCTAGAATCGCAGTTTCCTTTGTTTCCAGTTCTGGCAAACTTGCTGAGCCTCATTCCTCCCCTCATCTGTAAAATGGGGTTACTGCCCTGTCTTATAATATTGGCATGAGTCAAATATATGTCACATCTTTCTGGAATGAGGTAATAAGAAAGTGAGGCATTTACAGTAGAGCATCAGGAGTCCCCTAGATCTGAATGCTCTGGTGGTAGGTGGAGAAGATTCTCTCCCTGGCTTGGGCCTTATATTTCCTGTTGTACTATTAGGGGTCACCTCATTTGGCCAGTCTTTTCTGGTCAGAAGAGAATGTTACTCAAGCACAGAACTTTTTGCTCCTTTTTTGTGTTTAATTCAAACTGTGCAGCCCATGAAACCCCTAAAGAACGTGACCCCACTGCCAATGTACCCATTCAAATAAAATGAGGAAGTGGTACCCAGAAACCCTAGGAAAATCGGTGAGTTGTGAAGTTGGAGAATTTTCTCTCATGTCATACCTGCATAGACAGTGAGAGCTTGAAGGGCTCTCATTAATATAATGATCACCAGGAGGTATTGATAAGCACCTTACTGGTATATCGAGTTTACTCTTGGAAGAGTGTATAGGGAGTTAAGTAATTTATGATATTTTAATATCAAATATGGGTGTTGTTTGGAGATTGCAGATTTCTCATTGATCAAGATTAAATAAGTCTTCAAAGAAATTTTGGGCTGTGGTTTAAAGCAGTAATCCACAATCCTGGCTGCACTTTAGAGTCAATCACTTAGAGTGCTCAGCATCCCTTCCCCACCATTGTTGCCTGGGCCCCAACCCAGACTAGTTGTCCAGTTCTCCAAGGGTGTGATCCAGCATGAGCACTTTGGTAAAGGCTCCTCGGTAACTCTAAAGTTCAGGGGGGATTAAGTGGGACTGGCTCAGGTTTGGAAAGGTCTAGAAGCACACTGCCTCAGCCCTAGCTTCTAATTCCTTTGTAGATGAGCCTAGATACAGATCTGGCAGAGAACTCATGCTTAGGTGTCTTTTTCCACCTTTAATGGGGAGTAAACTAGTCTAAGGATGATCCTTAGCCAAGAGGAGCGTCTCAAAGTCCAGTGAAAGTAAGAAAGCATCCACCCTCCCCTTCCTGGGGCCAGCAGGTGATGGTTCTGAAGATCTCTAGTTTCTTCATGGAACCAGAGTCAAACAAGAAAGCCACAGAGAAATGAGACTTCCTAGAAAGATGCAGGTGGCAGAGGTTCTGTTTTCAAATAGAATCTCACTTGGCACTCAAGAAAAAAGAATCTTAGGCAACTTAATTCATTGTTCCACAAACAACATAGTATCTTTTACCAGATTCTGAGGCAACTTGATGAAGTTGCCTGGTTTATGGACAGTCTGTCATTGGTGGGAAGTGCTGGCAGATGGAACTTCTGGTTAGCTACTAGGTCAGCTCTTGGGGTACAGTGGTTTGACAGTATGGCAGCAAAGATGTCATCATAGAGTACCTGGAAGGTGCAAGAGACAGCTTTGTAAAGGAGGGAACCTGAAGTTTCAGGAATATTAACTGTAGTATCTCAACTAGAATGTAAGCTGCTCATGGGCAAGAAGGCAGTATAGAGCAGAGGTGAAGAACATGAGCACCAGAATCCCAAGCTGTGTGATTTTGGGCAGGTTCATTCATCTCTGAGATGGTTTCCTCATCTGGAAAAAGGGGGTACTACTTCCCTCAGAGTTTAGGATTAAATGAGATCATATAAAATATTTAATAACATGTTTGATTCAAGTTCACAACAATAGTGGTTATTTTTAGCCACTTAACATTTCTCTATCACTTACTCATACAATGTCTAATACATAATATTGCTTAAATTGACTGGACGAATGAGGGCTCAGTTTCCTGTTTGATTCTGTGGAGTTAAATATTTATCTAAAGCAGTGGTTCTTAATAGAAACCTATATAGGGTATATTTGACAATGTCTGGAGAATTTTTTTTGGGGGGGGGGGGGGGGGTGCATGGTCCAGGAACCAAACCCAGGTCTCCCATATGGAAAGTGGGCATTTAAACCACTAAACTACCCGTGCACCCTGGAGAACTTTTTGGTTGTCACAACTAGATATCTAGAGGGTGGAGGCCAGGAATGACTCTAAACTTTCTATAATGCACAGGACAGCCCTCATGACCAAAAATTATCTGGGACAAAATATCAGTAGTACTGAGGTTATTTGGAAACCCTCATCTAAAGGGAAAGTGGGGTTAGCCCACCCATACTGAGGTTGGGTGGGTGGGTGTGTGGCAGAGCGAGGAGACAACAACAAATGAGTGTACAAATCTGGAAACCACAAACTAACCCTGGGAAGAGGAACCATCTCAATTAGGGAACTTTTAGCAGCTATAACTCAGAGAAAGGCGACAACATTTTTGTTCAGAAGTGTGCCCAATGCCACACCATGGAAAAGGGAGGCAAGCACAAGACTGGGCCAAATCTGCGTGGTCTCTTTAGGGAGAAGATAGGTCAGGACCGTGGATTCTCTTATACAGATGCCAACAAGAACAAAGGCATCACTTGGGAAGAGGAGACGCTGATGCAGTATTTGGAGAATCCCAAGAAGTACATCCTTGCAACAAAAATGACCTTTGCTAGCATTAAGAAGGAAGAAAGGGCAGACTTGATAGCTTACCTCAAAAAAGCTACTAATGGATAATAGTTGGCCACTGCATTATTATAAAACAGATGTCTTGTGACTGTATTCAAATTGATCTCATATACCAGAATTCATAGTATTAATTTAACTATAAGCTAATCTTATTTAACTCAGGACTGTCCAACAACAACAAAAAAAACTAAGATTAGCTTATAGTTAAATGAATATGATCAAGCTTTTAAAATTTTGGTAGTAATTCTGGTTTGGCAACGGCTATCACTATTTTCCCTTTGGAAGATATAATTGGACTTGAGGCTAGGTTGAATTAGTAATGTTCAACTTTTCACAAAGATGGTGAATGCCAACTCATTACCTATAAGAGATTTGTTTGATATTTAGACATATAACTTTATTTGAATACTAGGGAAATCCCTTCACTGTCTCATAGAACAGAGCAACACTCACCTGGGTTTCAGTTGGTGTTCATTACCCTGTTTAAAGGCAGGTGCTGAAGATAAGGTAGCTATGTCTGCTTTATTGTTTTGGTCTTAACCATGTCAATCTAATTAAAATTCCCTGTGTCTGAAATGTTGCCTTTTAATTAACAAAAGGCATTTTACTGTGGTTTATGTATAAAACAAAATAATGCTGAACCCTTCTCACATTTTTTAGATCATCTATAAGGCTGGATGTTTTCAAAAGTCAGTGTGACAAATATAATAGCAAGTTAAATTTTGCTTTTAAATTCTTTACTTTCTTAAGTCAGACTGGGTTGTAATTCAGGTTGTCTTTAAACTGCTATTCAAAACCACATAAGGGCCATGGTGGCTCAGCAGACAGAGTTCTCGCCTGCCATACCGGAGACCTGGGTTCAGTTCCTAGTGCCTGCCCATGTCAAAAAAAGAAAAAAGAAATTGTAGAGCCACTGAATTATGTGTGGTTGGTCATGATGCTTTTGCCAGTTCATAAGGATTTAGGTGGAGATAGACCATCATTACAAGTTTGTAAATTTTCTTCTAAGGCTTAAGATGATTAACACACACACGCACACACAACACAACAGCACACTAACCCCCAGCAGGCCCAGAAAAAAATAAGGTACCAGGCAATAGTAAAATTGGTGAAATCTGTCCTCCATTTTCTTTCCTAGATTTTCTCTCTAGGATAAGGCAAACTACATACATACCAAGAATCCAGAGTCTAAACGTGAAGTAAAGGGGGAGTTTCTCTGATCCTGGGAAAAAGACCAAGCCCTTGGAAAGTCCACAAGGGAGTTATCTAGCTGCTTACACTTTGGCCTCAAAGATGTTTTTATTTAAAAAACAAAATTCTGATTAGATGACAGTTTTGGCCAGTTTTGACATTTCATTTGCTTGGCAGAGCATTTGAGTGTCCCTCTATGAATCTGCAAATAAATTTTGAAACAAGAATTGATGCCTTACAAAGTCCCTAGAGGGACAGGAGAAAAATTATGGAACTGTTTAGCTTTACCACTGAGGAAATCCCTGATACTGTCTCAAATATTAGGGACTCCAAGTCAGTAGACCAAGCCCATGATCTTGAGGCTTGCTTTTGTGAAGTTCATTTATGTAGCAGAGAATCTAAGCCTACTTATAGTTATGCCTTAAGAGTTACTTCCAGAAAACCTCTTTTGTTACTCAGATGTGGCCTCTCTCTAAGCCCAATTCTGGAAGTAAAATCATTACCCTTTCCCCTCTGTGGGACATGACATCACGGGGTGAAAGTCTCTCTGGCAACCGGGCCCTGGCATGGGAGGATCCACCATGTCTTCCTGACCAAAAGGGGGAAAAGAAATGTAACAAAGTAACTTATTAGTAGCTACAAGGGTTCAAATAGAGTTGAGAGGCTATTCTGGAGGCTACTCTTAGGCAAACTTTAGCTAGATATTCCTAATTACTACAGTTTGCCATTCCCAATCAAAACCATTTCTGTTAAACATAAAGAACACCTCGGGCTCTAGCTGAGATTGTATAAAAGTTTCACACACTAAGATTACTTTCCAGAAATCTACAACCTCTATATGGGTTCCTAGGCCAGATAAGTCCTAAAATCTGGAGGGGCGATCCTCTCCAAGAACATCAACTAATTCCATCCCCCTATCCTGTAGCCTTTTCCAACATGAAAAAGTTTGAAAGGGCAGAGCTCAAATACCCCTAAAGATAGGGAGAAGAATCAAAGAAGAAGGAGGAGTTATAACAGAGAAAACAGGATTTAACAAATGAGTATGAATCCAGTGTCTTGGAGCCGCTAGAAGGAAAAACCTAAAATTGTGGAACAGTGACCCATACCAAACTCTGAAATCTATAACTTACTTGTTACAATATATTTTTTGAAATTTATTACTTTTTTGTATATATATATTTCATAATAAAATGTTAAAAAAAAGAAATGATGCCTTAACTTAGCCCAAGTTCCCTATGGTTATGATAGTCTGAGAATATAAATAAACCCTATCAGAGTGCTACCAAAATCTTTAGATTGGCATGCTTGGGACTTACAGAACCAGAGTTAAATGTAAAAATATTCATACCTTGGCTATAAGCAACTAGTGAGACATTTTCCATGGAATCTTTCTGAAAATGCTTTTAGATTTTTTTTTTTTAACCTTAAGCCAGTTTAACTCAACCCTCAGCTTTTTCCTCTGTAAAATGGAGAGAACAGTATACCCCATGGGACTGTGGTAAAGATGGAATAAGGTATTCACCTGAGTTTACTTTGTATTAAATGGGCCACACAACTAAAGGTGGTGTTCTAAAACCCAGAGGCTCTTTTTGTTTCACACTGTTCTTCAAGGACACTTCAACAATATTTTCAGGCTTATGCTGGAGTTTAAAAAGAACCAGGGCATAAGAGGGATGCTATGTGGGAAAGCAAATTAGTTATTTTATAGTATCACTAGGTCTTAGCTTCTAGAGTTTTACACAGTCCTTAGAGGTAGTTATTTCTGCTTTAGGAAAAGGGAAACAATAGTCAGAATACATAATCTACATAATATGGGATTAGATGTTCCCTAGTGAAGCCAGAAAATATGGGACATGAATTAAAGTGGACCCTAAAGCTGGAGAATAAAATGAAATACTACAGTTGTTGTGCCTGGAAGCTCTGTAGATTCAACCAGGAGATGTTTTGCAGGCTAAATGAGAATTAGGAAAACATAGGAAATGACTGAAAAATCAGATGGACTCTAAAAGGTGACACAGTCGGTTGCCTTCAATGGTTTGCTTAAAGACCTCTGGTTTTTAAATTGATTATTAAAATGATTCTTTACTTTTTCCTTAGCACTATTACCTAAGGGTGGCCAAATAGTGGTGATATTTGGAGGGATGGCATAAAGATTCTATTTTTGAGGAAGGTAAAAGATAGAGGTCACTTGAAAGGTTGAGGAAATGGAATAGAAATATCAAGAAAGTCTTTTCTGCTAGTACAGAAAGTAAAAGCCATTTCTGTAATCCTTGACCACAAATACAATCTTTGACATGAGGGCATATTTTTCAAAAGGCGTTAGGATTTGCCTCCTTGGGAAGAGTAAACAAAATATTGTCTCAAAAGAGTTCTCACACAAGCTTCTAGGCATGAGAATGATCTTCTCATTGGTTTCCATGGAGTTCAAGAGAAGCGTGATACACAGGCCAGGAAAGGCAGCCAGGCACTTTTGTTGAAGTCTGCTTTCTCTACTTCCCATGAGAAGGTGGCTTTAAAAATATGAATAGTAATCTTTCCCTATACTGAAAAGACAAACCTAGGAAGATCTGGAGCTTTCAAGAAAAGAAACATCTTAAGTAATACCACTGGGTAACTTATTAAATTTGCAATTTCCAAGACATTCAAATTTAATCCAACCATGAGTCCACTCATAATTTTTATGGGTTTTATCAATGGCCAAGAGTCAAAAAAATGCCTTTAAGATAGTACGGACTGAGAAGGTAGCTATAAGAGTTGTTTTCAGTTGCAATTATTTTCACATATGCACAATTCTTGGAGGTAAAATTTCAGAAAGGATTGTGGGAATATTTGGGAACTTGTGGTTTTAGCTATATGAAATAGTCATGCCTATTATTAAGTTGTTGCTGAGTATAACTCAAGTAGTAAAATTTCCCAAAAGTAAAACCATTTAAAACCACAATAAGAGACTGGAGAGAGAGGCTAGTTCATTTTCTTCTCTATGGTGAAGACTAGAACATGAAGTTGCTATTTCTTATTAACTCTTACATATCTTTTGTCACCTAGTAATGAATTCAATACTTGAAGCATTAGCTAAAACCACAAGTTCCCAAGTATTCCTACAATCCTTTCAGAAATTCTACCTCTTCAATTTTATTTACAAAGTACAACTTCTAGTTTCCATACTTCAGCACTTCCCACCTATAACAAGTAGTTGAAGCC
Source organism: Myrmecophaga tridactyla (assembly GCA_004026745.1). Taxonomy (NCBI): domain Eukaryota; kingdom Metazoa; phylum Chordata; class Mammalia; order Pilosa; family Myrmecophagidae; genus Myrmecophaga; species Myrmecophaga tridactyla. Next base: position 45,588 of record PVIY010009787.1, on the reverse strand, counting down.
GCTCCCCAATTCAAGTCGTTATAATGCCTTGGTAATTTATTCAAATTGCAGGAACAGATTATGTCAAAAATTGCACTGTGCTTGCTTTTGATCTTGGCAAATGTCATGGAACAGATATGACCTTGATGCTTTAAAATATAATACTTAAAATTTACTTTCAACTCTAGTTACTATAGTTCCAGAATCACATAAAAATAACTCTAATTTTCATTTTGAATACAGGCTCACTATTGTTATTTGTCCACAACATTCTAATTTAACCAAACTTTCATCTGTCTCTTTTATTTTGGGGTTTTGTGAGGCCTTTAAGATGGTGTGACTGGTTTTTCTCATCTTGATGTTCAATATCAACATGTGTATTAAATTATGTATAACACTGCTAGAGGCTTTGAGTAAACATGGAAATGTTGGTAGGAATTGAGTAAAGACTTATATAATCTTGACTCTTATTTACTCTCCCTTCTTAGAAATTAAGCTTGTTACTAAGCTAGTTCTTTCCAGGTTTTTTTTGTTGTACATTCAGTTAAATATTTTAAGCTTCTTCTTAAGACCTTCATATTTTTGAAAAGGGCATGTATGCACATGCTC
>PVIY010009787.1:0-42500 GCA_004026745.1 Myrmecophaga tridactyla | reverse complement strand
AAATAATTAGTAGAAAAATCCACCAGTATAATGTTTTGTCCTTTCAATGCCAGCACAGATTTGGGAACATACTGAGGATGAAGTTATAGACATCCACAGGTGAAATGTAAAAGTTTTTTTTAAAAGAAAGCTTTCCTTATCATTGGAAATAGTTTTGAAATGAAGTAAACTGATTGGAGGCTGTCACAGCTGCTTTGTGAATTATGCTAAGGGCAATGTTATCCCTCTCTCCCTTCCCCTCCCCTAAATTACTAAAAAATAAAAATATATTTATAATGTGCAAGACAAATATGATTGAACATAAATGTTTCACATTTTGATCTATAGTCTAAAAATTAATACCTTGATCAGACTGATGAATGGAATGTTCGCATCCTCAATTAGCCAATAAAGGTGCATCCCAAAGCCCTTCCTCAAAAGGGAAACCCCAAGTGGCCCTTTCTGCGGTCAGGAAATGGGTAGGAATTCACAATGGAGACAACTGCATTCCTGATCCACTCATCACACCAGCCTTGAGCACTCTGGGTGAGATGAAGGTCAATGTAGCAGTTTTTGTCCCAAATTATAACCAGTGATCTAGTTAACTGCCATCAGCCCTATTCTTACCAATTAAGTAATCACAATGCATTAAAAATTTACTTGCATCCTGCAGAATTAGGCATAAGTTGTTGTGAAATAAAAAACAAACCTGTTTTGTCAAAACTGGCAGTGTAAAGAAGGCAGCACTGGAAGTGTCTGAATCATTTGTAATGCCAAGTACCCTCCAAAAACTTTTAATGTGGTTAGGCTTTGGGACCCATCATTTTGAAAACCTAGAAGTATACACTTTTCTCACAGACTCACACACCTATGATTATCTTCATTCAGCCGAGCTGAACTTCAGCTTTAACAATTCTCTTACAAGCTATGTCTCTGGGTCTACAAGATAGTATTAATAATTCAAACCAAACTAATAGACAAGAGACCACTTAGGTTTAGTGTTACCATAGCAGCCTTTTATAAGTTTACTAACAACTTTAGCCTAATCCCAATAAAGCCTGATAACAGTCATAAGAATTCATTAGGAAGTTTACTGGGGGTACCATTATACCCATGCCTTTACGAGTCCATATAGAGATATAGTATTTATGTATATATATATAGTTAAGAGTGAATTTGGATTGCCTGAGTAACAGCTGTCTGGCAAACTGGACATGATGGCGTTCTCTTTTCACAGATCTTGTTGGCACATTCCATGCAGAAGAGGTTGTGGCCACATGGAACTAGGGCAGCAATAACTTCATTCTCAAAGCAAATCACACAGTCGTGCTTTCGTCTTGATTCTGGAGGTGAGCTAGAGGTGGAACCACCATTAGAAGAGGAGTAACTATTGGTACCATTAGAAAAAGCAGGGATGTATATTGGAAGGCCAACATGGTTGCCTGTACTAGGTGGGTCGCTCCTAACCCTCCGAGCAAGTGGATGTTCTATGCTCTCAGGAAATGTAGGAGACAAACGAGGAGTAGATGGCTGACTTCCTCTACGCTGAGTCTTCAAGTTACCAGAAGGATCACTCCCAAAGCCAGAGAGTGGAGTAACTGGTTCGAACGGAGTCCAGATAGTTTGAGCGGATGTTGGTAAAGAATCAAAGGCAGGAGAGTCAACTGCAAGATCTTCTGAACCCACAGATGGTAGTGTATCTCCAAACCAAAAGTTTCCTGTGCTAAATGGGCTCGTTGGACTAAAGTCAGCCAGCCTATTGCTTCCAAAGTAAGAATCTGTGGAACCACTTCCTAGAGAACTGGAACTATCATTCCGATAATTGGATATCATTCTCGCACGGCTAGGAGGAACTGGATTGGAAGAGAGCCATGCAGAACCAAGAGTACCACCTTCAAAGCTTACATCGGTACCATTATAATGAAAATCATTCTCTTCATTGAGCTCAATATAGTTTCCCGTACGCATGGCAATATGCATTTCTATTTCTTCCCGTGCTCGGTCAACATTTTCAGGCATCCCTGTTACTTCGAAGACAGGCTCCTTATCTCTGCTTGGAGTTACTATGTATGTGTGGGTCTGCTGCTGAATTCTTTTAATAGTTGCTCCTTTGGGTCCAACTACTAATCCTACCACACGATAGGGGACCCTGACTTGAACGGTAGTTTGACCGGGCAGATTAGGACTACATGACAACCCTCCCAGGGCAGGGCCATTTTTGTTTCGAGATGCACGAATCATGGAGAAGTGCTCCGCAGCTGAGAGGATTTCTCTTTTGGCCATCGCAACATCTTCTTTTCGTCCAGTGACAACAAAAATGGGCTCTTCACCACGAACAGGTGTCTTGATATACGTGTTTGTTTTGGCCCTCAGTGCTTTAATTTTACAACCTATAAGAAAAATTTAAAAAGAATCAACATCAACTCCAATGATACAATATTAAAGACAAATCACAGAAAGTTCCTTTCGAGCTAAATGTCTGAGTTTATTTTTGCTTTAAGTTTTAGAGTTTGTTCTTTACCATCAAAGCATACCAGTAGATAATGATAAAGCTTTTCTAATTCTCTGACATACTAGATCCTGAGGTCTACTGTGGTGGTCTTTCCTTTGGGAAGAGGTGGTACCTCTACTGGGAGATCTTATGTTTAAGGCTTATTGTTTTCTTCCTCTAGTTATTAGTCATTGCAAATAATTAGTAGTTTACAAACTTGCAGGGTGTGGGTGGTAAAGGAAATGTACATTTGAGTATTGTCTCTATTTAGTCCACACAGTAACTGTAAGAACCAGGCTATTGCCCTCTTATAATTGCTAAGGAAAATGAAACTCATAAGTTCACACAGCTAGTGAGTGGCAGAGCCAGAGTTAAACTCAATCTGACTTCAAAATCTATAGTCTTTTGCTACATCAAGAATCTAGATTGTCACACAATAGAAGTTCTTTGACTTCCACTTAAGTGTCTTACTATTTTAACTTGATACTCTTTCCTCTGAAAAAATTCAACTGATAACAACAAACTGAATGCTTGGGCTAATAGGCAATGTCACTTCTAATCTAAGACTCAGCAGTGTTTATTCCCAAATTTGTTTATGCTAGTTGTTCTTGTGATAGTAATTAAGTTATCTAATTAACTATTACATATACCAGTGAAATATGAATGCAGAGACACTGTTTCTTTGAAAATTAAGTTGAAGGTTTTTGAAAATTTCAATAAAGATGACTGATTTAGGGGAACAAATCTGCTGCTGAATTATGTGTGGGTGAGAAAATTATAAAAGACAGGTAAAAAAACACTGAGAATGATTCTGCACTCCTGTAAAGTTCTTGCTCCATTCAAAAAGAAAAAGATACTGAAAATTGTATGGAATATGTATGTTGGATGCGACTTTACTCAAGAAAGACTACTTTGGTTACAGACCCAATACACAAAACACCTAAGATACATGCATAATTTTTCCTAATTCCCAACTTTAAATCCACTTTTCATTGTAATCCTCAGACTACCAGTGCCAAACATAAGAGGGCTTTTCAAACTTTAGCTTAAAATGTTAAATATACAAATAGGGTATAAAACTCTGGGGTTATACCTTTCAAAGATCACAGCATAAAGTTTGTCAGAATAGATATGTTCTCACCAATGTATCGGGCTATTCCTAGTTCCTCAAAACAAAGATAAGGTGTTATTGAAGGTAAAAGGTAACAATTTGGACAGATCTTTTTCTTAAACTTTCCCCTTTTTAGCCCCAATAAATTCATAATCTACAGAGTACAAAAATCATTTCTAGACTGCATAACTGCAGTATCGCACCCCACCCCCACCCCAGAAGAACCAAATTGGTTTCCTTGCCTTATTCTAATCCATTCTCTGTGTTCACTTTAGTCAGATGATTCTTCAGAGATTATATATCATTTCCCTGCATAAAGTGCTTTAATGGCTCCCTTTTGCTGTAAGCATAAATAAAGGTTAAACAATATGGCACATACGGCTCTTTGTTATCTGGTACCTGCTTACCTCTCTAGTTTTCCCTTGTATTACTTTCCCTTCCTCACTCAAATTCCATAGTGAGTGTTTAAACTCTCCAGCCATATTAAACTCCTGCAGTAGTCCATGTTGCTTTGTTTTCACGACTAGAATGTTTCTTTATCCTTGCCACTTTACTCCCAAGCTCTGCTTACTTAACTTATGCTAGTCCTCAATCAGGTTTCAGTTTAGATGTCATCCTCGGGGAAGCGTCTGCTCCTCATAGGACTGTTTTGTGAGTTCTTCATAAGCATTCCCAATGTGCTGCGTGGCTGGCTGTTAAGTATATGCCATGGGGTGGCCATGTAACATTTGTTGGAAGAAACATCACTTTTTCTATATAGGAACACTGAGCCATTCTCAGGCTTATTGCTTTGCACCTATCTAAGTGTTTCTGCCTAATTTTCTAGACTTTTATATTCTGGCCACATATTGCTAATCCAGCCTTTTGAAGGGAGATAATAAACATCAAGAACACTTATGCTAACTTCAATTATAGCATAGTCAATACAACTTCACTTAACCTACTATTGGGACTCTGGGATCTTTCACCACAAATGAAGACCCTGTTCTCCCTTAAACAAACTGTGGACTTCACAAATAAATGGATGCTTTCTCACTGCTGGATCCTAGGTAAGTATCATGAAAACAGTTTTAGAGTCAGGTTATACAAAGATTGGGAAGGCAAATAAGTTGAAATATCGCTGAGAATGACTTTAAAAAGATAGTGTCTCCCTACCCCAAAATAACTCTTCCAGATATCTAAATTTTCCTGTCATTTTAATTACACTGTTGAAAATTCTCACTGCTGGGTACAGGGCTAGTTTAAGTAAAATGGAACCTAGAGACAGAACTACTAGTTATGGGAGTAAGAGTCATAATACAATAAGGTTAGGGAGAGATACTATAACTTTAAGACAAAACTGCAAAGAGAGCCATTAGGCGATGAAGTAAGAGCAAAGGGGGAGAGGGAGAGGTGGCTTGGGGGCCATCAAGAAGTTACTTCAATGAGTCAAATTTATGGTACTATAAAATATGTAAGCTTTTACAAAGAGTACTATTACATATTTACATCTGTAATGAACTACAACAAAGGTTAAATTGATATTACGCTTTTGAGTATAAGAACATATTATACTTGCTTCTGTTCCTCAAGAGAAAAACTGGGAGACCAGAGCAAATCTTCCTTACCTTCTTATCATTTATACAGACTAAATATCCAGTAAAGTCCATTCAGCACAATAGGTGGTGTCTGGGGCTAAGAACTGAAATCATTTTTCCATTGGTAAATTATGTGGCTGGTGAAGAGAGGCCAAGGAAATTCTTAAAGGGGGGATGTTAGAGCATAACTGGTTTATACCAGATAACTCAGGGCAGTTATTGTTATTTTGTTATTATAGGGATATATGAGACTAATGTTTTGGGCTACAACTTCACAAGTTGGCAGTCTACTTGAATCACAATCCGAAAGACAGTCCTGATCATGCTACAGAAAACCAATCTTATATACTCACTGGGCATTTTCTCCTAAGGACAAAGGAAGAATTAGCCTAAGGGTCTATGGTTGGCCACTTTCAACTCTAGAAAGCTGAACTTAGAAAACCCTCTAAATCAATACTTCTGAATATAAACAACTATTAGCCACATCTTAATTCTATTTTCTGTTTAATATCTAGCACGCATAATTTAAGAGAAAATGCTTAGAATCATTCATAACATTACCTGACTCATGGTTGGTACTAACCAAATAGTCATCTAACACATAATCCACTGGGATGAGAGAAGATGAGCATTTTGAGCATGGATCACTTGTGAGATAGGGGAATTGAGACAGACCTATCATGCCCGAAAGTTATGTGTCTAGCTTTTGCAGTTCAGGGGAAAGAGGTATGAGGAAGATAGCAAAGCCAATCCCTTTCAGGCAATTGCCAATAAAAAAGAGAAGTATTTCATCTCTCTCCTATATATTTTTTATATGACAGTTTTAACAAAGTATCCTAAACTCAGATTAGGAGTATAGAAAACTTCACCAAACATAATATTTCTTTAAGAACATATTATGAGTTTCAACCAACCAATATACAATTTCTAAAATATATGCATACATTCTAAAGTAGGGTCTTCTTGAATTGGTAGAGTGCTAAGAAGGGGGCACAAACTAAGGGAGAGAAAAAACAAACAAAAAAACAAAAAAATAATTTTGGGGTAGAGGAGGAAAAAAATGAGTATTTTAGACGGAATTTCTAATTCAAGATTCAAAGATACATACATACATAAAACAACTCATGGGAAAATTTATAATCTCAAAACAACTCATGGGAAAATTTATAATCTCAGAATGATACAAAACCCAGGAGCCATGAAAGTACTGTCAAATTAGACTGATTTATTTTAAATTCCTGCATAGCAAATGTCACCATGAACAAAATCAAAATACATTACACATCACAAAAGGCTAATTTCTCTCTTTCTCTCACACCCACTACAAATCAAAACACCAAAAACTCAAAAGAAAAATAGTTAAAGGAAACAGCTTTAGAAAAAGAAATACATAAATTGATGTACTCTCTTGTCCCTACAATCTCACTTCTACAACTGATCCTGTAGAAATACCTGCACCGGTATAAAATGACCTGTGCAGTATTTACTGAAGCATTGTTTGTACTAGTCTAAGTCTGATATAGCTATATAATGGAAGACTATGCAGTCATGAAATTGGTTGAATTAGAGGGTCAGGGTTAGGAGGGAGACTAGTTTTCATTTATACTTTGACTTTATGTAAATTTCGAGCCATTCAAATGCTTTATTCTTTTAAAGAAATGCCACTAAAATAGAAAAACAAACAAGAAACTAAAGTCCCCCTCTCTTTTCATTTAATTATTTTAGACAAGAGGATTGAAAATATTTAGAAAAAAGTCTCATGTTTGCCTTTCACTAAAGCTGAAACACCCAGAAAATGAGATGAAAGGTAAAACAATTTTCCTAACTGGGGAGTTTTAATTTAGGTCCATGCCCTTTAGAGGCTGTTAATAGACACTTCAGAATTCCTTCTGTTAAGGTTCCATATAATGTGATCACAGATTTATTTGTGCATGATTCTCCTTGAGACTAGTTTAGCTCTTTACCAGGAAATACATTTCAAAAGCTCTGATTTTTAAATCAACATTATACTGTATTGCAGACTTAAAAATCTAGTTTAGATCCTTTAATTAGTTGGTGGTAATACCAAAACAAAAAGTTACTGAAATGATAATTTTTGGTTTTAATTATCACTAGCATTTGCTCAGAGTACAAAAGAAATCTAACAGTAAAAAAAATTCATAAATTTTACCTTATCTCATATACACTTTGTGCTGGTTTGACAGGAAGTATGCCCCCTAAGAAAAGCCATGTTTTAATATAAGTCCCATTTCATAAGGGTAGAATAATCCCTAGTCAATGCTGTGTGTTTGAAACTGTAATGAGATCATCTCCCTGGGTGATGTGATTTAGTTAAGAATGGTTGTTAAACTGGATTAGGGGATGACATGTCTCCACCCATTTGAGTGGGTCTTGATTAGTTTCTGAAGTCCTATAAAAGAGGAAACATTTTGGAGAATGAGAGATTCAGAGAGAGAGAGAGCAGAACTATGTGACCACGAGATGCAGAGTCCACCAGCCAGCGACCTTTGGAGATGAAGAAGGAAAATGCCTCCCTGGGAGCTTCATGAAATAGGAAGCCAGGAGAGAAAGCTAGCAGATGATGCCTTGTTCACCACGTGCCCTTCCAGCTGAGAGAGAAGCCCTGACTGTGTTCGCCATGTGCCTTCTCACTTGAGAGAAACCCTGAACTTCATCGGCCTTCTTGAACCAAGGTATCTTTCCCTGGATGCCTTTGATTGGACATTTCTTTAGACTTGTTTTAATTGGGACATTTTCTCGACCTTAGAACTGTAAACTAGCAACTCATTAAATTCCCCCTTTTAAAAGCCATTCCGTTTCTGGTATATTGCATTCCGGCAGCTAGCAAACTAGAACACACTTTATCATCTCTTTCAATCATACAATGAATTAGTAATAATGATGCTATCTCAAACATATGTTTTTGGCCTTACAAACAAAGGAGGAATTGTGAGAAGTAGGTAGATGGGGCAGGTGTTTTCCCCAAGAGGAAACTGAGGTTTGGAGAGGTTAACTGATTTGCCCAAAGTCACTGGCACCAAATGGTGAAACCAGGATTCTAACACAAGTTTTCTAACTCCAAGTTCAATGTCCTTTCATACAGTATACCAAAAGATAGTGATAAGGCAGATAATAAGCTAAAGGAGGTGGAGGGAGAGTGGCACAGAGAGGGGAAACAGTAACATTAGGGGATACATTCTTTGGCTTGAGTATAGTTGGGCATGGTAATCCTAACATTAGAAAATTATTTTAAAGGTATAAATATAATCAGGTTCAATCTTTGTAAATCTCTGTGTAGTACCTAATGGCAGCATGGGATAAGAGATAAAAGTAAACCCAGAAATTACAGTAGATAAGCCACCTGGGAAGCATTAAGATACAGTTTAATTAAAAAAAAAAACACTTTAGGATCATCAATGATGTTTTAAAACAGATTAACTACCATCTATTTGGAGCTTCCTAAATGAATAGCTAATTTCCTCCACTTTTAATTGCAGATACACTTGTATGGTATTATGAGCATTATCTTCTCCATTTTGAGTTAGACTTTAAATTATAAATCCTATGTGGCAGAAATTATATTTAAAAAAATTATTTAACAATCCCATAGATTATAAAATAGAACTGTGATAGTTTATCATGGTCATTCACTAATATTCTGGCTCTCTCTTCTGTGGGTATATGGTTCTAATACATTTTCTTGCCCACTTGATGTTAGGTGTGGCCAGATGACTTGGTCTGGGTTAATGAAATATGAGTGGATGTATTTTAACTTCAGGCTTAACATTTAAAGACCTGTGTGTGCTATGCCCTAACCTGCCATTCCTCTGGCATAAGGGAAAACCAGCAACACTTGAGGTGATAGTTGTTCCATTGACCTGTGCTCCTGAATGATTAAAATAGGCAGAGGCCCTGTGAACAAGAAATAAACCTTTGTTGTTTTATCACAGATTTAGGGGCTCCTTATTACTATATATAACTTAGTCCTATCCTGATAGAAATTGTTGTTCCATTACATCAGAAGACTACAATGTGTGGCACTGTCTACTAACAGCCAAAAGAGAAAAGTAAACAAAATTTAAGTGTGGTTCCAAATTAATTTCCAATTTAACTCAACAAAAGTAATATGGGGCTTTTCACTTTTCAGTTTCATGTATGTCCATTTATTTATCGTTCATAGTCTCTAGAGATATTGCACTCAGTAGGAAGGGGAGTCTGAAGCCTAGGGAGTTTCAGTGACATGCCCCAAATTACAAAGTGAGTTAGTGGTCAGGGTTACCAGAATTCAGGAATTTCTATTTCTGATCGATTCCAATATATCACATCGGAAGAGAAACCGTTAAAGGCAATTTGGGGGTAGTTTACGATATGCATTTTTGTAGGAAAAAATAACATTCTAAAACATTTTTGTCCTCAGATTAAGACAAAAGTATTAAACTTTCCAAAATTTTTCAATTTGTACAAATATCCAAAGTACTTAAAACAAAATCAAGCAATGTATTAAGCAGTATCTTGTGACTAAATGCTACCTTTCCTTGAAAAATAAAGATGTTGAAAACTACCTAGAATTCTAACCTGTACACGTTGTCTTCTAAAATCTCTAACAGTTCTCAAATATTTGGTCTCTGATCATTTTTTCGTTGTTGATAACTAGGGGGTAAAAAAGCAATCAACCGAACACACAAAAAAAAACCCTTGAAATACTACAGCTTTTATTTCCCATTTCCTCCCTAGTGAATCAGAATAGTTCATTAGCTGAAAAAGGCAGGAAGAAAGGGCAGTAGATTCCCCACCCATTTGCAAAACAATTACAGTAATTAACTTTTCCCAAAGGTCCCAGAGCTAATGTAAACTATTATCAACTAAATTTAAAATTTAAAGCCTAGAAAAGCTACAATACTTAAAATTTTAAAGCTAATGTATATACATACAAACTAACTTTCTGTACTGACTGAATTTTTAGCCAAACTGTATTTAGTTAGAACTATATTAGAATGATAACTGTGCCTTAAGTAACAGAGACACCACAATTTTATTAAATAAACCATTTGTGTAGTACTATAATATCTATGTTATGCATACTGGAAATAAAGCAGCCTAACTCAGATGATTAGGGCAGAAATTAATCCCCAATATTAACTTTCCAAAAGCAGAATGCCTCAAGTAGGGAAGCAAAATAGAGTGGAAAAAAGTTTTACCTTTGATGTCATACAGGCTGATTTAAATCCAAGCTGTATTGTTTGAGCAAGCAAACTTTCATTATATCAATTTTCCACATGTGTAAAATGAGGATAACTGCCTAGCAGGGTTAAACGGCACTGGTAAAGTACCCACCAGTACCTGGGGCAAAGAGGAGGCCAACAATTTCCCCTTCCCCATGATAAAACAAAACGTCATACTTCAGAATTATTATGAAATTGTTCCTCCTTATGAAACATACATTTCTTCTTAATAGGGAATTTATCTACAGCAAGACCCTTTTTATCATGGGCAAACATATGTACATGGTATTTCAGTTGTGTTAGACTTTGAAGCGTGATTCCACCTCAGACACTGGGAGAAACTATCACAAGGATGCATTTAAGACCACTTCAAATAATATAAAGTATTAATTGCTTAAAAAAAAAGGTGACAATACACACAACCAGTGTAGATCAGTGGAGAGAGTAGCTCAATAAAAGGAAAAGAAAATTTCCAAAATACTCTAGCTCAGTGATAGCCTAAGCCTGGTGGCAAGACAAATCAATGAGTGACCAAAAAAAAAAGCCTATTTCCATTTTTACCTCCCATTCTTTAAATTTTTTTTTGTTTTATACTGTATAGTATATCAGCACACAAATTGTTCACACATAAATATCCAGAAATTAGGGGTACAACACCTTAAATTATTTTGAGGCTAGGAACACACATAGTCCATCAATTAAAGTCATTAATAATACAAGCTTTTAAAACTGAATTTATGACAGCATTTATAATTTATGTTAAGAATGGATATAAAGTCCTACTTTAATTTATTTCTTAATTTAACTGGTTTTCAATAAACGTAAAAATCTGAACAAAATTAGAGATGTTTCTATGTTTGCAAAGCTAGGTCTTAAATCTGCTGGCAGGTTTACTTTTGATACCCATGTATTACAACTTTTTTAATATTATAAGCCTCTTTAGTTAGTGGCTTTATTTTACAGTATTGTTGGTTTCAAAATGAAATGCAAAGTTTAAAAAACAAGGCAAATTTAACATTTAGGAATGACCATATACTACCAGGGAGGATAAATAGGAGATCAAACCCTCTGCCAAAACTTCCATCACTATCAAAAGCAGTGGTTTGTTTTATGAAACAGACTGGAACCAAAGGCCATCTATGAGTGCTAGTCTATATGACTCAGAATTGCACTTGTCTTACTCTTTGCTTCAGAGCTGAAGTCATAAATGCCTCCATCTGTGACATAATTATTCCCAGAACCAATTAAGAGATGTCAGACAGAAAATTATGACTTCAGGTCATGAATAAAATGTAAGGAATTGATAATTCTTAAAGATGAAAACTTAGCTCGACCAAAGCTAACAAGCAAATTAAATGCTTTGCCCTGTTCTACTTACTTAGGGAAAAGGAACAGGTTTCCCATGGGGAAATTATCACTGGAAAAGGATGTAAACATCAGATGTCACCTAGTTCTCTATAGGAGTGAGGAAATAAAGACTTAACAGGTTTTATTACAGTGCTTCTCTGGAGTGGGGGTGGCAAAGGAGTCAATGATCCACTAGTTGAATGGTTCAAAACAGGAAAAGGGCAAGACTTTCTGCTGTTGATAAGATAGAGGATGATGACATACTTGTAGCAGTACTGTCTGAATATCAACTCTAGGGAAATATCAAATGCAAAAGAAATAGTCAGCAATTTGTCTCCATGTCCTAAGACATAGATTCAGATTTCCTTATTAACTAATAAGCACATCCCTGAAAAGAAAAACTAAGATTTTGTTTCATTTGTTATCATTTAAGAGATGGTACAAAATAAAACCCTGCAATTAATTCAGTTTACTTTTAACTAATGGATTTGTATAAAAAGAGTGATTTGTGCATTAAGGGCCATTTTATAATGCTTTAAAGGGTATAGTATAATACAGCATGTTACAAAACTTGGTGGTAAACTAAATCTACAAGATTTGTCATTTATTTTGTTCTTTAGTAAACCTGACGTGAAGTTTTTTTTACTTTGTTATCCTAAACTGTCACTACACATACCTGAAAAAGCAAACTGTGCTGAGCAGGTGGCATCCTAACGTGGCATTAAGGGTTCTTCATATACCGGCCTTCTGGACATATTCTTTTACCAGCGCTTTTCACCACTCCCTTTAACAGAGCCCATGTACCAAGAAAACACCACTAGCCGCCAATCACACCTAGCAATCTGTCCTCTACATCTGTATTTTCCCTCCATGTCCATTTGTTAGTCTTATGCAGCCTCCAAGGTCTATGTTGGATATGTACTACTTTTGTCTGTCACATCCTGTAGTTAGTGCATAAACTACACATTAGTTTATGTGCCATTCCACTATTAATTAGCCTGTTGGCACATAAAGGGCAGAAAGTTTGTCTGGATCAGAAAGTTTGCCTGAATAAGCCTCACATTCCCAACTGCCATAAACTCAACGCCTTGCAAAACAAGCTTGATACACAGTAATTCCTCAGTGTTCTAAACCAAATGGGAAACTCATTCTAATATTTATAACTTGAAATGTAATAATAATAAATGAAATGAAATAATAATAATAATCCTATGTAGGTGAAATGGTCCTCTCCTGGATTATTGCCTTAAATATTTTGCAAGTAAGGAAACAAGCATGTGAAACTGATTTATTGTACAAGCTATAATCCCTTTCAACTGAACGGCACCAGCTTTGAACAGTGCCTTAAGTGCCCAATAATCAGGCAACATGCAATAAGCTATCTCTTCTACCCAGATTTCAGAGAGTTTTCTTATTAAAATCCTAGAGGAAAGAAATGAGCCAACTCTGGTATGTGAAACCACCATTTCGACAGACCTCTAATTTATGTGTACTTTAGACCACTTGGGAAAGATGAGATCATTTAAGCAGCAGCGCCATCATCTCTTTAATTGACCCCAACAATGCTCTCAACCTAACAGTAAAGAGACAGGAATCAACCCGGATATACCACGTTGCAATGATGTGTCAGTAGGTAACATTTACCTCTTTAATATAGGAAGAAGCTACATTAAAAACCAAAGGACTTTCTCTAAAAATGTCGGATAGAGGTACTCTGGGCATCCCCCACCTTCTCAAATCTACTCCTGGAATCTGAAACATAGGTCCTTTGTCTGAACAATGTGGGAGGAGCCTGTCTGCAGTACTGGTGTGCTGGCAAGTGAATTTACTGAAAACTGCAAAAACGCATAAAGTTTCTTAACTCAATTACCCTACTGTACAATTTTTCTACATTGTGTATTCACTAAGGTGTTCTAAAAGCCAGTTATGTGTCTTTTTGAGAGTTAAAATGTATCAAAAAGAATATACTAAGATCAACAGAGTTATGCAGCTCTTCAAAAGCTGAATTTCTGAATAGCGGAGGGGCGGATACCGACCACTTGAACATCCCCTTTCTTTTCGAATGAGATCCTTCTAAAAGCCTCCATTTCTGTCAAATTATTTCATCTAAATTAGCTGTTTAAGGGAAGAGAAAAAGCTTCTTACTCAGCCTTTACAAGGCAGTCTGCTGCACGAACTTGCAATCTCGAAGCTTTCCGTACACAACACCGAATCCACAACTCATCTGACCCGACCTTTTTACCGCCTCACTGAGGTTTTTGGTGCCACGCCAGCCTGGTGTTCCACGAATACAGCCCGAGTAAAGAAAGCACCACTGGATTGGGTGGCTTGAGAAACTTAACACCTTTTATCATGCAAAACGAGGGGAACAGAAAGGGTTTTTGCAAGGTGACCCATCTTCTCATCTCCCGGACCCCTCCCAGACCCCTACGCGAGGGACTTGGGGCTTTTGCTGCCCCAAGCCAGTTTCTTTAATCTTCCCTCCCACGCCCGGGGCCAAGCTCTGTTGGTTCCCTCCCCACACTCACCCTGGCGACCGACAATCTCAGCAACATGCTCGGAACTGGGCACCGGGACGCATTCGGTGGTGTTGACGCTCTTCCTTCGGAGCAGGGCCGCCTGCTCGCCGTTGAGGGCGGCCGCCGCCGCCCCGCAGCTGCCGGGGCCGTAGGCGTGGGACAGCATCGCCGCCATCATGCCCTGGGCATCGTCCCCTCCGTAGAGTACTCCCGTCGCCGCCGCTGCCGCCTCCCGAGCATCGAAGCCAGCGGCCGGGAGCAGCACCGACCCCAGGGACCCGCCCGGGATCGGTTGGGTCTGGGAGGCGGCGACCGCAGGCGGCGACAGAAGCAGCAACGACGACCGGTCTTCCTCCTCTACCTCCTCCAGCTCCTCCTCCTCCAGCAGGTCTCCGTCCAGCTCCGCTTCCTCCCCCTCCTCCTTGTCCTCCAGCTCCAGGTCGGCCACCTCCGGGGCTCCAGGCCGGCCAGCCGGAGCCCGCTCCTCCGGAGGCAGCCCCGCCGCCCGCCGGGCCTGGCCCTGCGCCGCCGCCGCCGCCGCCGCCGCCGCCGCAGCGGCCCGGAGCGCCGGAACGCCGGGCTCCGCCGGGCTGGGGTCGTCAAGGCCTAGCGCAGCCAGGCGCCCCCTCAGTAAGAGCCCGTCCCCCTCGAGCTCCAGGCCGCCCGCGGGCGGCGGCAGCGGCGGGGGTGGCGGCGGGGGCGGCTGCGGCAGGGGGGCCGGGGCCGCCGCCAGGGCCAGGGCCGCGGAGCTGCCGCTCGGCATCGCAGCAGCGCGCTGTCAATGGCGGCGGCGGCGGCGGCCGGGTCAGGCGAGGCGGGCGGCGAGCCCCATGGCGGACAGGGCCCCGGCCCTGCTCAGCTCACAAACACCTTTCCTCTCGGGAGGCTGCGGGGCTGGCGACCCAGGCTGGGGAGCGCCAGCGCCGCCCGGAGACAGGAGAGGACAGGGTGGAGGCGCAGGGAAGGGAGGTAGAGGTAGGTAACTAGGTGGGTGGGTGGGGACGGCAGCGGGGCGGGCTGGTGGAGGTGGCAGCGGCTCCCCTCTCAGGGTTTCTTTTGTTTCATGGCCTTAACCAGCCCCCCGCGCGCGCGGCAGCGGCGGCGGCGGTGGCAGCGGCGGCGACGCCCCACGCCGCTCTCCGAATGAAGCCGGCGCGCTCTGATTGGCCGCTTTTAATATCTGGGAGCCCGCCCTCTCCTCCCCACAGCCTTCTAACGCCTTTCCCTAGCCCCACCTCCCACCCACTTCTCGGGCCCCGCCCCACCCCGCCCCAAAGCTCTCTGATTGGGTGGCCGGGACGAGCCAGCCCCCCTTCTTCCCTCCCCCCTCCCTCCTTCCCCTTTCTTTACTGGCTCACGAGGAGTGGGACTGTGATTGTTCGCTATAGACGTCACTCTTTGTGACGTGTCCTTTGTAGGGGCCGGAGGAAAAGAGGAGGGACGAAGGCGCTGTAGCAGGGGAGGATGAAACTTGGGCCGGGCAAGAGCTTTTGCGCAGGCGCATGCACTAGAAGCGCACACCTGGATCTGAAACCGCCCCCCCACCTCCCCATCCCTCCTTCCTACCTGGGTTGGGTAGTTTAGCGCCCTTTGGTGGGCGGCCTTCGAGTGGGGTCGCAGGCGTGGGCCAGGAGAGCGTTGTTTCTCCAGGAAGAAGAGGCTACCCCTTTCAGGGTTAGGGCCTAAGGAGACTCATAGAAGGAGGGACGAGTGAAGTGTCTTCCTATCCATCCTCTGGGGTGGCTTCCTGAGCCGCGTGGCTACCGGGTCTTTCCTGCGACAACCCGGGAATGCTCCTCCCTCGGGGTACGGACCTTCCCACGCCCACCTGCCGGGCTTCCCTTGGTTACAGCAGAATTCTTGAAGTGCTGAACTTCGTTTCAGTTCTTTGGGGCTTTTAAAGGAAGTTAGTTTCCTCTGCCAAGACACTCGTCCCCACACTCATCCCCATCACCTTTTAGAGCCAGGTAGTCTCCGCAGGTTATTCTTAACCTCCGGTGTTATCCTGTAGCGATAACAATGGGAGCAACGTGATCTAATTCTAAATTTTCTAGTAGTCCCGTTAAATAAAGGAAAAAAGAAACACGAGGTTAGTTTTAATGAACGTGGTTCATTCCGTCTATCCAAAATATCGTTTGAACATATAATGAATATACAAATTGATATTTTACAGTTCTTTTCACACTACGTCTTTGAAATCTCGTGCGTATTTTACACTTACAGTATAGGTCAATTCAGTTATCTTCATACTAGCCACTTTTCAAGTACTCAATAGTTGCCAGCAGCTCTAGCCTCTTTTTTTTTTTTTCCCCCATGGGCAGGCACCGGAAAGGAACCGGGTCTCCGGCTTGGCGGGCAAGAATTCTGCCACTGAGCCACCATTGCAACGCCCCAGACCTCTTGATTTTTGACTTACAACCTGGGGTCCTTTCTATGATTGTTTACTTATTTCCTCTATTTTGCTGCCCCACACTCATTTCTTATGAGTCAAAATTTTAATTGAATACCATTTCTTAATGGCTTAGGACATGACAAAGCCAATAGTCCAAGAGAAGGCTTGAATAATGGCTTCCATTTCCCTATTTTGGTTTCCTACCGCTATTTGCACAGGTGTACATCATCTACAGAATTCCTCCAAATCAAAGACAATTTTAGCTAACTCTAAGCTCTCTTACTAAACCGTTTCTGTTATTCCAAGATTTCGATAACTGACATATTAGGCAATTGCTTTTTGGCAATTCATTTGTAGTAGTAAGCTCTAGGGCAGTGATACTCAACCCTGGGTTGTACATCAAAATTAGGAAGGATTTTTTAAAAAGATAAATATAGAGTAGGGGAGAGGCAAATCCTGGATATTTGGATTTGGTAGGTCTGGGCTGGGAACCTGGTCATGTTTTTATAAAGCCACCAGGTTGTTCTGAGCCTTGGCCAGATTGGAAAACACTGATCTAGATTTGAAATTTTGAGTTTATGGAAGGAATCTTGTTATTTACTGAAAAGTGAACTTTTCCTCCCCATCACCTTCTCAATTAGGTTCAATTTTCTTTGCTATAGCTACACACATTTTGTGATGTGCCCCAAGGTTGTATTTCATGGTATCTTAAAAAAGTGCCACATGAATCTTTCTTAATGTACCAGTGAGTTGCCTTTATAACTAGATATTTACTTATAGACAAAACCCTTGCTGTCTAATATTTATGTTTAAATGATAACCACTATTTGAAAGGTAGAACCTCTAGGAAAACAAATCTGAACAAGGAAGAAAGCCAAATAAAACATGTGGTGGCCACTCCTAGGATATATTGGTCATTTGGAAGAATATGTAGTAGAATTATAAATGAGACTCTTGGAAGTCCCCTTTTCCACCTCTTTTCACAAGGTTTCATTTAATATTCATCACTTGCTATTAAATTCTCTTCCAACAACCCAAAGCAAAAGCTGTAGCAATTCTACCTCACTTTTCTTTTTAGGAGATATGTGAAGAACAAATTTATGTGGGTAAAATTCAGAAAAATAAAACCTAGTCAGCTTAGATTAAAAAAGCTAACTGGTTTAATTTAGGTACTCATAATAAAAAAATTGCTTTCTACTTCATTCTCACATAATAAATGAGGTTTCATAATTTCCCATACAGAAATGTATACATTCATGCTTTAATTTATATTCAATCAATATTGTGATTTATGAACAAATCAGGAGATAAACTCATGAACTTCCCATCTGAGTCTGCATTTATTGTCTTGGGTTAAATCTTGCTTATGAAGCAACTTTAAAATTTGCTTTTGCTCTAATTATATATGACTGGGATTCTCCCATTTAAACTAATCAAACAAACAAAAATAAATTATTCAAACAACCCAATCCCTTCCATATTTCCCTATCCACACAATATTTGAATTTCACCTGAGTAGCATTTCTCTTTCATTCCAGTGCTGCTGTTTATGACGGAGGTTGATATACTGGGGCAGAAGAGTTGCTTTAAGGATCTTAGGACAAAAAAGAAAACTACAGAATTGGCTATCCTTCATCAGATAGCAGGCTGACTGCTGAACTAGCATTTAAAGTCTATCCAGTTGTAATGGTATTAAGGTTGGGACAATTTTAAACTCGACAAAGTTTAACAAGATTATCCTAGAGATAGATAATTGGACAAGAAATTTTGAAGCAATATATTGAAGACTGCCAGGAAAGTGTGGCAAATGATTCTGCTGAGACCCTCTCCTAGAACCCAAAAGTAAAAACATGCTTCATCTTAAGGCAGAATGAATTTCTTCAGGGTAGGCTGTCCCCTGGGAGCAGCAATACCTAACTCCAAGATTAGCCTTCCAAGATCGTGACCATGAACATATCATTCTACTTGAAATGGCTCCTTGGAATTCCAGGCCTTCTACAGTCTGGTGTTCTTATTCCAGGTGCTCAAAATTGTTATATAAACATACGTAAATCTCTCTCCCATATTAACAGAAACTTCCTTGATAGCACATCCACTCCCTCCTGTCGATACTCTCTCTTCCCTGTTCCAACTCAACTCCAATCAGCTGTCTGCACTATTTTTTTTAAGCTTTATTCTTGTATTGTACTTACAAGCAAAAGTTGCCCCTTTTCACCACATTCAAATATATAGTCCGGTGGTGTCAATCACATTCACAATGATGTGTTATCACTGCCATCCTTTACCAAAACCTTTCTACCATGCCAAACAAATTCTGCACCCATTGAGCATTAACGCCCCATTCCCCATCTTATCCCCAGCTTCTGGTAAACTGTATTCTAGTTTCTGACTCTATGAGTTTGCTTATTCTGATGATTTCATATTAGTGATATTATACAATATTTGTCCATTTGTGCCTGGCTTTATTCACTCAACATGATGTTGTCAGGTTCATCCATGTTGTCATGTGTATCAGAACTTCATTCCTTTTTATGCCTGAGTACTATTCCATTGTCTGCATGTACCACATTTTGTTTACCCATTCATTGGTGGACACTGGGTTGCTTCTCTCTTTTAGCATCTGTGAATAATACTGCTATGAATGTCAGTGTGCAATTATCTGTTTGAGTCCTTGCTTTCAGTTCTTTTAGTGATAAGCTTAGTGGTAGAAGAATTGCCGGGTTATACAGTAATTCTATATGTGGCTTTTGAGGAACCACCAACCTTTTCCACAGTGGCTGCACCACCAACCAACAATGAACGAGTGTCCCTATTTCTTCACATCCTTTCCAACACACTTATTTTCCATTTTTTTTAATAGTAACCATTCTATTGGGTGTGAAATGTGCACTATTTCTTTACCTCCCACTGCCCCTTCACTGACATTATTCTTACCTTGTCAAACTAAATCCAATGGGCACTTTTTAAGGATAAATCCAGCTTAACCTACAGGATTTAACACTGTTCATTGCCCCTTAAGGCACTTCCTTTGTGTCCCTTGAGACCACATTATTCTGCTTTCGTTTCTACTTCCATAGTCATATCTCAGTCTCCTTTGCAGCCTCTGTCTTCCTATCACTCACATTTTGATGTGCATCAAGGATCTATCAGGTCTACTCTCTGCTTGCTCCATACTGCCCCCCTAAAAGTCTTATCCATTCCCAAGATTTGTTACCATATGGACAATTTCCAGATCCATTTTGCCATTCCTTATCTCTCCACTGAGCTGGACCCACAAGTCTCTGTTTTATGAATTTCTCTACTTGGCAATTCAAATTCAACCTTAATTTATGCTTAACCACCCAAACTGAAATCTCAGTTAAAATCTGCTTTTCCTGCAGCATTCTTTAGCTTAGAAGATAGCACTGCTATCTACTCAGTTATTTGGCCAAAAGCCTGGTAGACATTCTTGGCTTTTCCATTAACCCCCAGTGACTGCAATGACCTCTAGGGGTATATAGTGACTTATACCTCGCGATTATCAAATCCATGTACCTTTCTGCATCATCACCACCATTACCATAGTCTAGACCACTGTCATTCAGAGCATGACTCATAGTCCCCAAACCAATATTTCTATATCCAGTCTTATTCCCCCTCAACTTGTTTGATTCTTCCACTTCTCTACTTCCATTTTTTGTTGTCCTTAGGATAATACACAAATTTGTTAATGTAGCCTACATGATGTCTTCTTCATCTGGGCCCTGCCTATCTCTTTGGTTTCATTTCATGCCACTTTTCTTGCATTCTTGATATTAGCCATAGAGGTCTCCTAGCAGCTCTTCATCGATTCTACATGCTTTTATATTGTCTTCAGGTCTGGAATATGGCTATCCTCCTTTGCTTACTCTTAGCTAACTCTGACTTGTCCTGCAGGACTCAGATTAAACATCACTTGCTTTAGGGTGTCTTCCTAAACCTAAGTAAAGTTATCCTATAGCATCCCATATTTCCTCAACAACACATATCACACTTTGTTCTTTAATTGTCCATCTTTTTGTTTTCATTCTTTTAAAGCCAGGGCCTGCTACAGTGCCTGGCACATAGGAGGGGCCAGTATATACTTGCTGACTGGCTAACTAAGCAGATATTCCTCCAGATAAACTCAGTACTTCAGCTAGTGTAGGCTATAGGCCATCATTCAAACAATGTAATTTCCCATTTTTGTGGCTCTGCTTGAGCTGTTTTGTTTTTGTCCATATTGCCTTAGCTTCGCCTTCTCTCCCCACCCTCCCAATCTCTAACTCTTTTTAAACCTCAGCTTAAATGTGTCATCTTCCAACATATTTTTCTGTTCAATCCAATCAGGCTTAGTTCTTCTCTCCATTTCCCAGGAAAATGCACATGAAAGCTACATTTTGCATATATCCTATAGGTGCCTAAAAGACTCCCAAAGGTCTATCCAGGATTACCTTGGGTTCTATGGCCTGTGACACAGACAGGCTAGATGTTCACTATACTCATTGCGTCTTTCTGAGCACACAGCTAGACCTCATTTCTGGGCCTCCATTGGAATGCAAAGAGCCATAAAACTGAGTTTTATCCAAGGAATTGTGGGCAGAAGTGATATACACTACTTCCAGACCTGGCTCATAAATAGTTCTCACAATGATTGTCCGTGTTGCTTCCCCATCTGTGATGCAGATAGGCATGATGACCATGGAAGCCACCTGTTAAAGAGGCAGAGTCATAAGATGAAGGGAGCCCCAATCATTACATGAAGCAGAGCTGCCACTGGTCTGCCTTAGTACCCATATTATACTTTGAGTGAGAAATATTTTTTATTGTGTTTGTGGTATTAAGATTTTTGCATCCATTTGTTACTGCAGTTAGCCTATCATAAGTAATACCAGACATCACGTTAAATATCCCTGGTTTGTACATTTATTATATTTAGTTTGGACTACTCATATCCTCTGAACACAAACTGCTTGATAAATCACATAGGTAAACTATTTTCTACTATATTATTACTTACAGACAGGGAGTAGTGCACTCTGTGGCACAGAACCTGATTATAAAGCCACCAAGATGACATAGCAATCATAGTATATATGCACTAAATAACAGAGCTTCAAAATTCATGTTGTGTGTCAGGGAGGTACCAACAAAAAACTGATAGATTTGAAAGGAGAAAAAGAAAAATCTCCAATTACAGTTGGAGACAATAGCCCTCTGAAGGCAAACTGAAGGACACCATTAATCAACAGGATCTAATTAGCATTTATGGACCACCCCAAAACAATAAGAACACACATTCTTTTCAAGGTCCATAGAACATTCACATACTTATACCATATTCTGGTTCATAAAGAATCTTCAACAAATTTAAAAGAATTGAAATCATAAAAGAGTATATTCTTTGGCCATAATGGAATCAAACTAGAAATCAATAGCAAACAGAGAACAAGAAAAATCTCCAAATACATGGAAATTAAACAACACTTCTAAATAATTCATGGGGCAAAGAAAAAGACTCAAAGGAAAAATATATACAGCAAACGGAATGAAAATGAAAATCCAACATGTCAGAATTTATGAGGTATAACTAAAGCAGGAAAGTAATGGAAATTTATAGCACTAAATGTTTATATTAGAAAGGAGGAAAGTTCTCAAATCAATAATCTAAGCTCCTACCCTCATGAAACTAGAAAAAGAACAAAATAAACCCAGAACAAACAGAAGGAAGGAACTAATAAAGAGCTGAAATCAATGAACTTGAAAATAGGAAAACAGTAGAGAAAATCAATGCAACAAAAAGTTGGTTTTTCAAAAAACTATGAAGTTGATAAACATTTAGCAAGGTTGCAGAAAAAGAGGAAAGATATAAATCACCAATATCATGGATGAAAAGGGATGTCACTACAGATCCTGCATTCATTAACAGGAGAAAAGGGGACTACTACAAATAATTTTATGCTCATAAATTTAACTATTTGGAAGAAATGGACCAATTCCTCAAAAATCACGAACTACATAAATTTAGCCAAGATGAAATAGATAATCTGAATAGGCCTATAATGATTAAAGAAATTGAACTTGTAATTTAAAAAAAAAAAAAAAAACTCTCAAAAGAGAAATTACCAGCACAAGAAGGTTTCACTACAGAATTCTACTAAACATTTAAAGAACAACTAAGACCAATTTTATAAATCTTTTTCAGAAAATAGGAGGGAATGCTTTCCAACTCCTTTTATGAGGTCAGCACAGACACCAAAACCAGACAAAGACAATACAAAAAATAAAACTACATATAGATCAAAATCTCTCATGAACTTAAATGCAAAAATCTCAAAAAAATTTATAAAATCCACCTCAGAACTGTATGAAAAGAATATACACCACAACCAAGTGGTATTTATTTCATATATGTAAGGTTGGTTATATATTTAAAACTCCACCAATGGAAAATATTTATTCATACAAAAACTTGTACAGGAATGTTCATAGCAGCATTATTCATAATGGCCAAAAAAGTAGAAACCATCTAAATGTCCATCAATTGATGAATGGATAAAGAAGATATGGTATATCCATACGATGAATATTGTTCCACCATCAGAAGGAATGAGGTGTTGATGCATGCTCCAACATGGATGGGTCTTGAAATCATTAAGTTAATTAACTTAAGTGAAAGACATCAGTCACAAAAGGGCACATATTGTATGATTTCATTTATATGAAATGTCCAGAATAGGGAAATACATAGCGAGAAAGTAGATTAGTGACTCCAGGGACTGGGGAAAGATGGGAAGGAAAAGTGACTGCCAACGGGTACAAAGTTTCTTTTTGGAATGATGAAAATGTCCTGGATTAGAGCATAGTGATGTTTGCAAAACCTTGTGACTATACTACAAATCATGGAAATGTACACTTTAAAAGGGTGAATTTTATGGCATGTGAATTATATCAATTAAAAAATCAATGTAATCCGCTATATCAATAGACTTAAGGGAAAAACCATGTGATCCTATTACTTGATTTCCAACACCCATTCATGATAAAAGTGCTCAGAAATTTAGCAATAGAGGGGAATGTCTTCAACCTGACAGATCATTTATGAAAAACTTTCCCCCCCTAACAAGGCAATGAACATGGGAAAGATGTCCCTTCTCACCACTCATTCTTAACATGATACTGGAAGTTTTAGCCAGCGCAATAAGGCAAGGAAAAGAAATAAAAGACACATAGATTGTAAAGGAAGTAATACTTTTTAAAATGGAAAGATCTAATATAAACAGGAAGTGAGTTGAGAATACAAAGGGGAAGGCAATGTCAACAAAAAAATTTCAGGTTTCTAAAGAAAAACTCAGAAATCAGTATAATTGATCCCAAAATTTATAGGGAATTGGCCTAAAAGTCTCAATGTAAAATAGTAGCTATCACAAGGAAAATATTGTTAAAAAAAGCAACAATAACCACCAAAAATGTCAGCAAAGGTGGAAACAAGTTGATTGGCTAAATAAAGTTACTTATCAAAACACATGGATAAGATATGTCATGTAACACAAAAAATATATAACACAATAAAAGTTGGTTTAAAAAAAGTCTGGGAAAAACTGAAGAAGGAAACAAAATACAAGTTGTAGAAAACAGGGAAAGAGAAAAGTATTGAAATTCAACTGGACAAGTAAATAAATCTTACTGATTGATAGAGAAGATAAAATGTGTAAGATTAAAGAGGAAATCTGATAGTATACTTCAACTGAACAACATGATTTGTTTGCATTTTAGGTTTATGTTTAATAAATAAGTACTAATAAACTAAAGCAACTTGATTGATATAAACACAAGTAATGGCATTCATCTTACTTTAGTCTCTGCTCTCACTTTTGGTGACATGGACATGACTTGGGATTCTTTACTCTCCTGTATTCTATTCCACTTCAAATTAGCTACCTGTCTCAAAAACTTTATCATTGTGAAAAGGTTTTCCTAACTCTGTGGTTATCATATCCACCACTGCTTTCTAACACTAACAAAAATATCATTTTGCCATAATAATCTAATAATCCAATCTGGTAGTCTTCCAGAGACAGTGGAGAACATGTGCCAAAGAAAGGAGAGTTTGCTATTTTCCAGTTTGCAAATCACATATCCTATTTGTGCCTTGGTTTCTTCATAGGCAAATATAAATTAATTCATTCACTTATGCATTCATTCACATATTTTATTTAGCCTCTACTATGTCCCAGACACTCTTCTAAGTGCCTGGAATATATTACTGAACAAAAGAAATATCCCTACCCCGTGGAACTTTTCTATCAGGGGAACACAAAAGACAAACAATAAATATAATAAGTTATACAGTATTTTAGAAGGCAGTAAGTGCTATAAAAAAGAATAAAGAGTGGAATAGGGTAAAGTGGGTAGGGATTGGAGGGATGCGAGGTAAGTTGCACTTTTCAATAGAATGGTTAGGATAGGCCTAATTGAGGAGGCAATGTTTGAGCAAAGACCTGGAGGTTAAGGATTTGGCCAAGTGGATATCTGAGGGAATGGTGTTCTGGGAAGGGTAACAACTAGATGAAAAGTCTAAGTTGGTAGCAGAGCTTTGTAGGCCATTTTAAAGACGAACTACTCTAGGTGAGATGAGAAGCCATTGCTTCGAGTCCTGCAAGGGAGTGATATTTTCAAAGGTGTTGAGAGTTGACTGTAAGAAGCAAGAATAGAAGCAGAGTAATGAGAAGTGGTAGGATTTGGGCATATTTTTTAAGACAGGGCTAGTTGACTCCAAGGTTTTAGATCTGAGCAACTGGAAGGATGGCATTGCTATCACAGGCAAAAGCTGCAGGCAGACCATGTCATAGATAAATATTTTGGGGGTTTCATCAGTGGCCTATGTTATAGTTTGAATATAAATTTCTCTTTCCTGATTTGGTGTTTCTCACTGTGCTGGTTTGAAGCTGTTAGGTACCCCAGAAAAGCCATGTTCTTATGATCTGATCTTGTGGGTGCCAATGTATTTAGGTGGGACCTCTTGATTAGGTTATTCACCTGGAGATGCAACCCTGCCCATTCAAGGTGGGTCCTAATTTGTTTACTAGAGTCCTTAAAAGAACTCATGGAGAGAAAGAGAGCTCAGAGATGACACAGAGAACAGAGAGATGAAACCAGGACATAAACATTTGGAGATGCAAAAGGAGGATGCCCCAGGAAATGCTAGAAGCTGAGAGAGCCACTTGAAACCAGAAGCCAGTAGAAAAGGACAGCAGACATTGCCATGGGCCTTCCCATGTGACAGAGAAATCCTGGATTTGATCGGCCTGTCTTGAGTGAAAGTATTCTCTTGTTGATGCCTTATTTTGGACATTTTCATGGTCTTAGAACTATAAATTTGTAACCTAATAAATTCCCTTTGTAAAAATCCAGTCCATTTTTGTTATATTGCATTCTGGCAGCATTAGCAAACCAAAACAGATTTTGGTGCCAGAGAAGTGGGGTGCTGCTGAGTTTGCAAATATCAAACATGTTGGAATACCTTTTTACATGGATGGGCGAAGATCCTGGAAGAATTGTGAGGTGAATAGGAAAAGCCTGAAATGCTTTGAAGAGACTATTGGTGGAAATATGGACTACACTAAAGGTGCTTTTGATGAGGCCCTAGACAGAAATAATGCATGTCATTACTGCAAACTGGAAAAAAGGTGATCCTTGTTTTAAAACAGCAGAGAATTTGGCAAAATCAAGTACTAGCATTGGATGGAAGGGAGAATTTGAAAGCAATGAGCTTGATTATATAGCTGATGAAATTTCCAAACTAAATCTGGAAAATGCAGCCTGGTTTCTCCTTGCAGCTTATACTAAAGTGTAAGAGGAAAGAGATAAGCTGAGAACTGAACACTTCAGTACAAATAAACCAGAAATTGAGGGTCTGAAAAATTCTGGGCTTCCAGAAAGTGAGGCCCCAGAGAATAGTGCCCAACATGAGGATTTAAACAAACAGAACAAGTCAGCCATTTCAGAAAATGCCAGGATTGGAAATGCAGTTATCGAGGAAGGATTTGTGGAAAGTCCTATTGTCTGATGGTCGTGATCCCTGTGTGCTGCATGGAAAACTGACAAGTTTGTTGCAAGATCTGTATGAACAAACCACAGCCAGTCTGGACGGAAAGGGACAAAAAAGGAGACAGCTTAAAGGAAAAATGACCTCAAGGGCAGTACCATGGAGGCTAATGTCTAGAGCCAAGAAATTTTGGGCCAGGAGAGTGGACCCACCCATCCATGGGGAAAGGGTGAGTTTGCTCTCGAGGCAGAGGGTGGGCCTTACTCCTGGATGTTCAGGAAGAGTTTTGCTGCCTCAGGCCTCAGGGAGGGTGAAGGACATTCCCTGGGGATTGGGGAAAGCCTGGCCATCACCCCAATGTTATAAAGGAGCTGACTGTGTACCCTGGAGATGGCAGAATCTGGATACCACTCAGGTGCCTGAAGAGAGTGGGGCCAAGAACAAGGTGGTCACCCCAATGCTTGGATATATTGAAACATTCACCCTAGTGTTTGGAGAGAGCAGTGCTGCTGCGTAAGCCCTTTGAAAGGGTGGGACTGATGCTCTCAATCTCAAAAATCTAATGGATTTTGCCCTGCTGTTTTTCAGAACTGTTTGGGTCTGGTAACCCCCCATTTTTCTTCTAATTTCTTCCTATGGCAATGGGAATATTTATGCTGTGACTGTCTCTCTTTTGTATATTGGAAGGAGACAACTTGTTCTGAGTTTCACAGGTCCACAACCAGAGGAGAATTTTACCTTAGGACAGACCATGCCAATAGCTGATTTTGATGAGATTTTGTACTGATTTGACTTTGTATTGTATCTGTATTGCTACTGAAATGGTTTAAGGCTTTTGTGATATCGTGATGGAATAAATGTATTTTATATTTGGAAATAACATGTCTTTTGGGGTTCCAGAGGTGCAATGTGCTGGTTTGAAACTTTTATGTACCCCAGAAAAGCCTTGTTCTTCTAATCCAATCTTGTGGGTGCAGACCTATTGTGGGTGGGACCTCTTGATTAGTTTTTTTTCAATGGAGATGGGAGCCCACCCATTCAAGGTGCATCTTTATTAGCTTACTAGAGTCCTTAAAAAAGCTCATGGAGAGAGAAAAAGCTCAGAGCTGACACTGAGAGCAGAGTGATTAAACCAGGACACAGACACTTGGGGATGTAAAAGGAGGGTGCCTGGGAAACTAAGAGAGCCGTTTGAAACCAGAAGGTGGAAGATAGTCATAGCACCATGTGCCTTCCCATGTGACAGAGAAACCCCAGACATGATTAGCCTTTCTTGAGTGAAGGCATCCTTTTGTTGATGCCTTAATTTGGACATTTGCATGGCCTTAGAACTGTAAATTTGTAGCCTAATAAATCCCCTTTGTGAAAGCCAATCCATTTCTACTATATTGCATTCTGGCCCTCTAAATCTTAGCTTAGGGGAGGAAGTATTGCATAATTTTCTAGGAACCTTATTGACCTGTTCCATTCTTACCCTTTGGGTTAAGTGAATCTCTGTGAAAAGTTCTCCTTCTGGGAGATGGTCCCTCAGGGAATGTAAATGACCCCTAGTTTTTTTTCTTAAATGCCTCTTAATCCTTTATTTTTCTTAACAGTTATAGTTTACAGAAATTTAATTTTTTAGAAGTAAAAATTCTGCTCATTTTGCAGGAATAAAGGGTCAATTTCTCTAGGTAAGAAGGACATGTAAGCATTTGTTATTTCAGTCTTTAGTAAAATATTTTAACCTTGACTGGGGAAAAACCCTTTTAAGGATGAGCATGAAATATACTTTCCATAACAATCCTAATCTCTGACTTCTTTATTGTGGGTCATGTGCAGGAGTTATTGAAACTCTGATGAATAGGAGAAAATGAGTTATAAAATATGCCAACTATTCACCAGGGCCTGGATTGAACTATTAACTGATTTTATTCCGGTCCCTGAGTAATTGTGACAGAGGCATTGGTCCCTCCAGTCAGGTTTTCACTAAAGTCACTGCATAGCAAAACTTCCCCAAGGCTACATTTTTATGTTTCATTTTCAGACTATTGGTGCCACAGGAGCAATTAAAATTTGTGAATAATGTCTGTTTCCTCCTGATAAATAATGTGGATGGCCTGCAGTCTGTTCATACTCATGGCAAGGGATTTAACAGGCTATTGTGTTAGTAACAATGTGGATGCAAATTGTAAACATTTATCATCTCCAAAGTTTTATGCAATTTTCTAGAGCAATGTCAGTTGAAACAGAGGCACTACCCTCCCCCCCAATAAAATAATCTTTAGACCAAAAATCTTTTGTTCCCCAGTAACTTCTATTTATTATATAAAATAATATTGTCAAACCTACTAGAAAATGAATAGTAATGGATAAAACATCCAATGTCCTCTAAATTGATTTCCCATCTCATCAAATGCTGTGAACTATTAGTAAGTTATGTCAAAAAAGCCTCCCATATTTGGGAATTAAGTAATAAATTTAGTTAGCATGTTTATGAGGAGATAGAATACATTTATGCTAGTGAAAATTTCCCAACATATTTGTCTGGACAATTTAAAACTAATACTATCTTCACTCATGAAAACCACCCATCCTAACTGAAAAGTTTTAAGATCAAATTAATATTTCGCTAAGGGGGGGAGGAAACTTTAAGAATTAAGTTTCTTAATACAGTAGCTTAGAGGAGGAAGATATGGTGCAATAAAATTATTAACTTGTAATAAGGCCTCGAACTAAGCATTGAATACAAAGAAATAAAAATTTTGTACTTGACCTCAAGAAGTTCATAGACTTGTTGGCAAGATGTTAAAATGTGTACATTTACATAGAAGAATGTGTACATGATATAGAGATGATTGAATAACTACATGGTTAGTGGAGACATATTTTAGGCATTCTAAGAAGAAATATTATTTTTGTGAGATAGGAAAGACTGCATGGAAGAAGTAAAATCAAGTAACACTTCAGGAGAGATCTGTAAATGGGTGAAAAAGGAAGACGGCAGCAGATTGGTGAGCAATAACACAAATTAAGATACAAAGGCAAAAGAGAAGTAGATTTGAAAATGGTGGTGGCAGGATTTGGGGGCAGGTGAGGAGTCAAGTTTGAATAAAGTTAGTATACAGAGATATGGCAATAAGGAAGCAAAGTCTGGAAATTGGAAAACTAAGGCTAAGGCCTGAGGTCCATCCAACATAGGGACATTGGTTTCTTGTGTCCATCCAACATGGGGACATTGGTTTCTTGTGTAAGGAGTCAGACAGAATAGAGATTAAATCCTACTCCGCTATGTAGGAGCACTATGTTTTTAGAGATTTAACTTCTTTAAACCTCAGTTTCCCTTCTACACAATGGAACTTATATCTACCAAGCCCAGTTGTGAGAATTCAATGAAATAATTTTTCACTGTGACCCAGCCAAGTGAGCACTTGTCATTTCCTTTCTATGATAAAGGGATGGGGGCAAGCAATCTAGGGGTTTCTGAAAAGGAAAATGACATTATTAAATGTTTTGCTCACCTATCCATATCCCAGATAACAGAAGCATCAGACACAAGATTTTCACAATCACACAGTCACATTGCAAAAGCTATATCATTATACAATCGTCTTCAAAAAGCAAGGCTGTTGGAACACAGCTCTACAGTTTCAGGCACTTCTCTCCAGTGACTCCAATACATTATAAACTAAAAAGGGATATCTATATAACGCATAAGAATAACCTCCAGGATAACCTCTTGACTCTGTTTGAAAAGGGCCATGTTTTTTTAATCCATTCCGATGGGTACAGACCGATTTTAGATGGGAACTTTTGATTAGGTTATTTCAATTTATATGTGCCCTGCCTCACTCAGGGTGGGTCTTGATCCTCTTGCTGGAGTCCTTTATAAGAGGATAAAATACATACAGAAGCTAAGGGATAAAATTCAGAGAAACACCCAGAGAAGTTAGAGAAAACGCCACAACCAGAGAAGCCAGAAGCTAAAGCAATAAAACCCAGGAGAGAAGGACCAGTAGACCTTGCCACATGCCCAAACTCGGGTAACCAGTCTTCAGAGAAGGTATCGTCCTATTGATACCTTAATTGGGACATTTTCACAGCTTTAGAACTTAAATTTGTAAGCCAATAAATTCCCATTGTTGAAAGCCAAACACTTTCTGGTATATTGCATTTTGTCAACTTTAGCAAGCCAAAACAGCCCAATGCTTGGTCTGGAGGTGAGCATGACATAAGGCTGGGATTTTTCTACCTGGAGATAAAGCCTCTTGCCTCTTTGGGTTAGAGGTTGGAACAATATCATCTAGTGAAAACTGCTGGCAGGAAAATTGAAATCAAATGGAGACCTCAAGAGATTAGAGGAGAAGCAGAAAGACATTTAGAATCTTGGCAATGTTGACATTAGCCTCATTTCCCAAGGTCCACAAAGTTGCCCTAATTTCTGCAGGATCTCCTTTTAGTTTTCTGTGAGCTAAACATAATCTTTCCAATAAATTCCTTATCTGTTTGAGCTAGTTTATACAACAGAGGGACCAATAGATTTGAATGTACAAAAGTTATAAGTTTCTTTAAGCCAAAATACTATAAGCAAAATCAAGTCAAACAAATATGGAAACATTTGCAATAAATACAACATGAAAAAAAAAAGGGTTTCTATCCTGTTTGCATGGAAAGAACTTATAAGTCAATAGGAAATAAAAAACACGAATGAACATTCCAACAGAAATATGAGAAAAGACCATTTGCAGAAGAAACACAAAGCATCAATAAATAAAAGTCAGCACCAATAGCAATCAAATATAAATCAAAGCAACAAGATATGATATTTAACTAATTAAACTGCAAAGATGAAAAATATGATAATAATGCTGAGGTACAATGGGGGGTGTTAGTCTGTCTTTTTTGAAGGTTTTTCTCCACTGTGTGTATTAAGAGCCTTAAAAATGTTCATAACCTTCAATTGAGTTGCTTGACTTCTAGGAACTATTCTTAAGGATCCATGTACAAATATGTTTATTTCAGTGATATTTAAATTAGCCAGATAGTAAATGTCCAATTGAGTGATGGTTGAATAAGTAATGAGGAATGGACAGTCATATGTGAAAAATTATGGGCCATTAAAAATCACATTTTTGAAAAATAGTTCCTTGACATGGGAAATGTTCACTATATAATACTAGCAGAAAAAGTATGATGAAAATGTAATATGGGCCCTATTATTGCTATTTTATTTATCTGTGTGTATGTGTGTATGCATTAAGACGTAAAATGGGACTCTTTCTATTGTCTTGAAATTTTGGGCAAAGTCCAAAGATGCGAATAATTGATAATATGTATCCTCACATTCTAAATTAAAGAAAGAAAAAAAAAAAGAAGCCTAGTGTCCAATATTACCACCATCAACAGTCTATGGAGAATATTTTTCAGAGAGGATTATCTGAAGTGAATTCAGTGAATTCATAGGGGTAGAAAGTGCTTTTGCATAGACCCTGGTGCCTGAATCTGGCCTGCAGGTATTTGAAGGTGGGAAGTTGGCTGCAGTTCTCCACAGTGGCAGGACAAAGAGAGGGGAAAGCAGGGGAAACAGGCCTCGCTTCTATCCTTGGGGTCAGGGTGCATGGCTTTTCCCATTGGGTAAGTGGGGTGGGGCAAACAGAATGAAAGACTAGACCATCCCCTCCTTCCCTCCTGATCTCTGAGCTATAGAGAGGCTTGAGCTCAGGGAAGGGAGAAACACGGTCTTGATTTAGATTTAACTGTACTTTAATTCCTGCATATGAAACTGTTCTAGTACCTGAAAGGGACAGGAAAGCTATGGTTATGGTTAAGGCACAGGGAATGAAGAACTGATAAAGCATGCTTGAAGGCAATGATGGCAAAATATCAAGGAGCTTCATCTCTGTACCCTGTCAAATCCACAGTTTAATGATCACTCTTAAATACATAGATCAAAGTTACAAAGAAAACACTTTGAAATGCTATCTGAAATCAACTCTGAGTGGTGAGAGTACAAGTGCTTTTTATTGCCTTCTTTATATTTTTTCTGTATTTTTAAAATTTCCAAAATAATTACATACATTTTACAATTAAAAAAAAAAGAGGGCAGGCCACGGTGGCTCCGCAGGCAGAGTTCTCGCCTGCTATGCCAGAGACCCGGGTTCGATTCCCAGTGCCTGCCCATGCAAAAAAAAAAATCTAGAAAAAAAAAAGAAAGAAAAAGAACGGGGGAAGAAATGGCTTAAGAGAAAAAAAAGAGACCCAGGTTCAAAGTTTAAAAAGGGAGTTGGTTTCCTCCTTCTATCCAATGAGCCACGGATTGTATCAGTATTTCTATTGAAATGCCCTTTGTATCTCTCTTTTCATTTTCATGCCACCATGCTAGCGCCTACTCTTACCTCCCCCTTAGAAGAATGGTGTGATCTCATAATTGATGTAATTTCCTCCTATCACCCTCTACACACGATAGGTCCATTTTCCTAAATCACATTTTTCTTCTGCACTCTATTTTTCATCTCTTTCCAATTATTCCAAAACAATCTTCCTTGCCCTCCCCTCCCCACCCTCCCCTACCCCCCATTTCAATCAGGCCAGTTTCTTCTAGAATCTCACTTTTCTGTCAACCTCTCCCCTCTTCTCCTAGCATCCCCATCTCCATTACTCTTTGCTGCAGGCAGCAGATAAACCTCTGTAATGGGTGTCCTTGCCCCACCTGAACCACTGCCACCAAAACCTGCCTTATGGGCCTAAGCTCAGTGGAACAGCTTCGGGTCTCTAGAGAAGTCTAAAACCCATAGTCCGCCAGGCTTTCTCAACACCCAGTCTGTCACCTTCCCTCCCTGGGCAGCCTAATTTCAGCTCCTAGAGTCATCCCTTCCCACTTCTACCACCCATTTTAAAAAATGAAACTCTCTCTAAGCTTCGGGAGTTTCCCTACCATGCAGGCTGCAGGAGGTGAAAGCAGGGCTGCTCCTGCTGACGGCAGAGGCTGAAGCATGTTCACAGCTGGAACTCAGAACACTTCTCCATAGAAACTGTGTTATACTGCTAGGTAGGTTCTACAGTACACTTAGAATTCTAGATGAGGTAAGAAGTTCAAAGGAACTTTTGTGAGTTCTCCACTTGTTTTAGATTCTTGAGGAAAAGGCCTCTGAGCTTCAAGACTGACCATAAGTCATCTTTGTGTAGAGGGAGTCCAGGAGTAGAGGCTTACATTGTTTCCTGTGAATTCAGACAGACAGAGGCCCCATTTGACCTCCATTCCAGGCCCAAGACACTCAACTGTGAAGGAATCCACGGGTCCCCCTAGAGGGTGCACCCAAAAGGAAAATACAGACCTGGGTGGGGAGAAAATGCCCTTGAGCTTGTTATAAAGACCATAACTAGGGGCAGAAGAAGCAGGAGCTTCAGAGCAGGTAAAGGTGGAGGCTTCCAGAAGGTCATTTGGCCCAGCCCCCAGGGACTTTAACAGTGTCACATTGTTAAATTAGTTTCAATAGACTTGTGCCAGAATTATTGCAGGAGTTTGTAATAAAAGGCACATTGAATAAAGAACCATATCTTTAGAGTTCTCTAAGAAATGGGGGTCAGGGGTAGAGTTATTTTGTGATCTACACTATACAAAAGGTGTATGTGTGTGTGTTATTCATTGTTCAGTTGATGATGACAGGAGGAGTGGCAGTACAAGTAGGCAAAGCAGGAATCCTAATGAAAATGATAGAAGAACTGGTGGCCACCATAAGGTAGGGGAAGAATGAACATGGCCATTTATGTATCTATATAGGATTCAATAGTATCAGAAGAGAGAAGTTCATGGGGAATGGGACCCAGAGAAACAGGTGGAGGGGTCTGAACTAGAATGACCAAAGCATTACTCTTTTTGTCACTCTTCTGATTGTGCCCTGGGAAAACTTGGCTGCTTTTAATTATCTCTTGGTTCTTAGTACAGTATTGTGCATGATGTATCCTTCAATAAATGTTACTGACAGACTAAATAAAACTAAGTGAAATGTCATTAAAATGTCCAGACATGCCCAAAGTAGCGAGACAAGAGAGAGATGAAATATGAAGAAAGAAGTAAAGATCAGAGAGATTTGAAGATACTACCCTGCTGGCTTTGAATTCAGAGGAAGAGGCCATGAGCCAAAGAATGAAGGTGACCTTTAAGAGTGAAAAAAGGCAAGGAAACAATGATCCCATTAGAGTCTTCAGTAGAAATGCAGCTCTACCATCATCTTGATTTTAGGACTTCTGGCTTCCAGAACTGTAGATAATAAATCTGTGTTGTTTTAAAGCCACTAGGTTTGTAGTAATTTGTTACAGAAATGAGAGGAAACTAATACAATGCCTATTGTTTGTCAGCCCAGCATCTCTTTCCTGACTTCTGCTAGTAACAGTCTCTCTCCACCCTCCCACTTCTAGAGAATTGCTTCCCTACCACTCCATTAGGTTCTGGGAAGCTTCCAATCATGGTACCTGATTTCCTTCCCTGGCTGATGGGGTGGGATTGTGGCCCAAGAACAGAGTCTTTTCCTGGATTTTTCCAAAGTGGCAGTGAGAAGTATAGCACTTGTTTTCTTTTTAGATTTCAGAACTACTAGCAGACATGTGCCCTGCCACTTATAGGGCCTTGAGAGAATGATCCCAAACTATAGGCAAAAGTCAAGTGTAGAGGTAGAGTGATGAAGAAGGAAAGAGAAACAGAGAGCAGGATAGGAGCAAGTCCTGGTAACTTTCAGAATTTGGTCTTGAAGTCTTCTCTACCCATGCTTTTCCATCATTGGTTTTATGAACCTATAAATTCACGTAAGGTACTTTGATATGGGTTTTCATTACTTGCAGCCAGAGTCCTGATTTATAGAATGTTCAGTTGAACTCCTCCTCTATCTCTCTCATCCTATATCTCCTCCTGTATCCTGGTTAATAGCACTACTCTCCACCTTGTACCCCCTTCCCCAATCAGAAACCTGGGAGTCATTCTAGAATCTTTCCTTCTTATCATCCCTAAGAGTTGATGATAACCACCAAGACCTAATGATTTTGCCTCCTAAATATCCCCTGAAAGGATCTCCTCCTCATTCCTATTGTCATTACCTTAGTACAGGCCCTCATTAACTCTTGCCTGGGGTTTTGCAATGGTCTTCTACCTGGGCTCCCCCCAATCTCATCCTTATTCAATCTATCCTTCACATAACATCTAGAGTAATATACCTGAAATGCAAACCCAGTTTTATCAGTACAATGCTCAAGTTTCCTGTGACAGACTCTTACTCTCCAGCTTCTCATTTTTCCTTTTATACTGTGTTAATCAACAAAAATTTATTATTTCACACTCAAAACCAACTCCAGGGTCTTGTGTCACTAGCTATGATGGCCTTTTTCCATGGGATTACTCTCCAACACAATCGTCAATGCTTCCTTTCTACAAGATAAAATCTAAAATGTTTAGATTGGTATTTAATAAAACCTTTCAACAATTTTTTTTTCTCAACTAAAACCCTACAAGAATCACTGCTTCTGGGAGAACATTCTGTGAGACTTTCAGTTACCTGAAAACCTCTCTCCTCCTCTGGTTTGCACAGATCTTTCTGCCTGAAGGAACTTTCAATCTTTTATGTCCAGTCAGTTAGTACCTGCCCTCAAGGCATTCCAACCTGTGCTTTCTTTTTCCTCAGGCCTCTGAGCTATTATTGTTTGTGCCACTCTATTTTCTTTTTTATCACTTATTACATAACACTTTATATTGATATTTGCCTCTTCATGAGTCTTACCTTTGCCACAAGTTTCCAAGCTCTGTGAGGGCATGGACAATAGTATATGGTGAATGCTCAATAGATGTTTGTGGATTTTCTTCTGTATAATCCATTCTCTCCCCTTGAGTAATGGCAGCACCACATTTTGGTAAGTTCTTTAAATGGGTGCAGAGAAGATAAGGCTGATAAAATTTAACATCCAACCTAAAAGTTATTCAAGGTCAAATTCCTCAGGTCCTAAAGAGGGGATGATCACTTTAGTGAAGTACCTAGCAACAGTGTCACATTTTACTGAACAGTTCCCAAGAGTCTGTACCTTTTATGTCAATGCGAATTATAATTACTGAGTACAATTTCAGTGCTGCAAAAGTCATGAATACCATAATTCATGCATCTGTAAAAATACCATTTTAGGGCTCATGAAGGATACAAGCTCTAGATAAAGGAGGACATGAAAACCTTGAAACCAGATTCCTGGTCACAATAAAGCTCTTTTAAGGCAATCTGAGATTATAATTTAAAATTCTCTACATATACTCCTAATTATTTCTGAGTGTTTCACCTTAAATCAGAGTTCATGAACATAGAAACTCTTCTGGTATTTCTATCTATTTTATTTTTCTGCTCTCAGGATTCTATAATCTGTCTTCATGTGAATTTTAGTCACCTTGATCATCTTGATGTGTAAGGTTACTTTTCTTCTGAAGATTTTAGACATTTAGCATTTCATTTATCCTTCTCTAGAATTTAGTTATCTATCAGCTGATGCAAAAAGGGAATTTATTGGCTCATCTAAAAGTCTAGGGCTAGATCAAGTATGAGGTATATATAGCTGGAGTTACACCCCAGAAGATATAAATATTTGGTTTCTTACCATCTTTCTCTTCTACCTTCTAAATTTTGCCTTTAGTCCTGGGTCTCACATGGTAGCAATATGATAGCACCAGCTCTAGGGTCTCTATCCCTTCAAGTTCTAAGACAGCGAGAAAGAGTGGGACTCTCTTTCCTAGAAGTTCCTGCAACTGAATTTCACTGGCTATTAGTGGTTATGTGCTAATTCCTAAATCAATCACCTAAACCATGAGTTAAGTAAACTGGGGTTATGTTAAGCATTCCTGGCCTCCAGGGTTTAACCTGATAAATGAGAATCACGTGGACAGAGA
Organism: Myrmecophaga tridactyla; assembly: GCA_004026745.1. NCBI lineage: Eukaryota > Metazoa > Chordata > Mammalia > Pilosa > Myrmecophagidae > Myrmecophaga > Myrmecophaga tridactyla. Next base: position 4,926 of record PVIY010009787.1, on the reverse strand, counting down.
GGGTGGGTGAATTGATGTCAGATATTTTCAATATCCGTGTACTGAATCTTCAGCAGCAGTCAACCCTGTTGATCATACCTTCCTTTAAAAACATGTTTCCTTCGAAACAAAACCAAAACCAAAAACAACAACAACACATGTTTCCTTGATTTTTGTGATGCCCCAAACTCCTGTTCCCTCTTTTATCTGGTCATTATTTCCTTTATCTGGTCATTAGATGATCAAATCCCTCAAGAATAGGTCATAGGCACTCTTCTTTTCTAATTCGACTCTCTTCTCAGTTATTTCATTCATATCCAAGGCTCTGACCACCTAAAAACCATTGACTGAAATTTCCTCTGCAACCCAGAGGAACCTCTGCATTACATACTTGTATCTCCAGCTGCCCATTTTGACTTCTCCACTTGGTTCTCTCAAAGTCACTTCAAACTCAGTGTGTCTGTTCTAGTTTGCTAGGTGCTGGAATACAATATACCAGAAATGGAATGGCTTTTAAAAAGGGGAATTTAATCAGATGCTAGTTTACAGTTCTGAGGCTGAGAAATGTCTATACAAATCTATAGAAATGTCCAATCAAAGGCATCTAGGGAAAGATACCTTGATTCAAGAAGGCTGATGAAGTTCAGGGTCTCTATCTCAAGTGAGAAGGTACATGGCGAACACAGTCAGGGCTTATCTCTCAGCTGGTAGGGCGCAGGGCAAACATGGCGTCATCTGTTAGTTTTCTCTCTTTGCTTCCGGTTTCATGAAGCTCCCCAAGAGGCGTTTTCTTTCTTGATCTCCAAAGGTCGCTGGCTCATGGACTCTCTGCTTTGTGGTGCTGCAGAGTTCTCTGCTCTTTCTGAATCTCATTTTCCAAAATGTTTCCTCTTTTATAGGACTCCAGAAACTTATCAAGACCCACCCAAATGGGTGGAGACATGTCATCACCTGATCCAGTTTAACAACCACTCTTGATTTAATCACATCTCCAGGGACATGATCTGATTACAGTTTCAAACATACATTATTGAATAGGGATTATTCTGCCTTTACGAAATGGGATTTAGGTTAAAACATAGCTTTTCTCGGGGACATCCATCCTTTCAAACCAGCACATTCCACCCTCTGGACCCTAAAAAAGATATCTTTTCCCCATATACAAAATACATTAATTTTGTAGAGCTGTGTTCTAGTAGCCATGTTTCTTGATGGTGATTGTATGATGATATAGCTTTCACAATGTGACTATGTAATTGTGAAAACCTTGTGTCTGATGCTCCTTTTATCAGAACTTATGGAATAAAAATAAATAATAGGGGGGACAAATGTTAAAATAAATTTAGTTTGAAATGCTAGTGATCAATGAAAGGGAGGGGTAAGGGGTATGGTATGTATATTTTTTGTTTTTCTCTGTTTTCGTTTATTTCTTTTTCTGTTGTCTTTTTATTTCTTTTTCTGAATTGATGCAAATGTTCTAAGAAATGATCATGATGATGAATATGCAACTATGTGATGATACTGTGAATTACTGATTATATATGTAGAACGGAATGATCAAAATAGGAATATTTGCATTTATTTGCGTTTTTTGTATTTAAAAAAATTAAAAAATAGAATAACAAAAAATACATTAATTTCATAACAATATCAGAAATCCTTAAACCATTTCAGTAGCAGTATAAATGAAATACAAAAATACAAATGAAATACAAAAAAAAAACCAGACATAGGCATGGTCTCTTCTAAGGCAAAGTTCTCCTCTGGCTCTGGACCTATAAAAACTCATAACAAATTATTTGCTGCCAACATACAAAGGAAGAACAGTCATGGGATACATATATGCATTTCCATAGGGAGGAAGGAACGCAGGGGTCACAGGACCCAAGCAGTTTCAAAAACCTGCAGGGCAAAGTCCATTAGATTTCAAAGTCTGAGAGTCATTTATCTTCGGGCCTTTAGAAAGCAGCAGTCCCAGCCTTTCCAACGGCCTACGCAGAGGCCTGCCTCTCTCCAAACTCAACCTTGGGGGACATTGGGGAGACCACCTTTTTCTCAGCTCCACCCTCTCCAAGCATTGGGGTTGCACCCAGGCTCTCTGCCATCTCTGGGGCATATGCTCAACCCCACCATGTGGTGGCAGCCAGGCTCTCCCCAAACCCCAAGGAATGTGCTTCACCCTCTCCAAGGCCTGAGTTGGCTTGACTCTTCCACTGCAACAAGGTGGAAGGCCCATCCTCTGCCTTCAGGGCAAACGCACCCTCTTCATGGGTTTGGGTGGGTCCACTTTCCTGGCCCAAAGCTTCTTGACTTCAGACCTCAGCCTCCCTGGCTTTGCCTCTGAAGTTATTTTTCTTCCAATGTGTCCCTTCTCTGAACTCCCCAGTATAGACTGTCAGTGGCTCTGTGTATACAGGTCCCACAGCACTCTTGTTGGCCTTCTATGCAGTAGCCTTGGATCATGCCCATCAGACATAAGGAGTTTCCACAAATCCTTCCTGGATAACTCCATGTCCCATCTTGGCTTTCACTGAAATGGCTGGCTGGTTCCACATTTAGCCATATCCTCACACAGGGCACTATTGTCTGTGGTCTCCCTTTCTGGAAGTCCAGAATTTTCCAGGACATCAATTTCTGGTTTCTTCATACTCAAAAGTTCAGTTTTCAGCTTATCTTTCCTGTTGCATTTCACTATAAGTGTGAGGAGAAACCAGGCTACACTTTCCACATTTAATTTGGAAATCTCTTCTGCTAAATATCCAAGTTCATGGCTTTTAAAAGCTGCCTTCCAGCCAAAGCCACTAGTTAATTTTGCCAGATTGTCTGCTATTTTAAAACCAGGATCCCCTTTCTTCCAGTCTGCAATAGCCCACGCCTCATTTCTGACTAAAGCCTGGTCAGAAGTGTCTTTAGAGTCCACATTTCTGTCAACAGTCTCTTCAAAGCATTCTAGGCCTTGTCTATCAGGCTTCTCACATATCTTCCAGAATCTTCCCCTTATCCATTTAAAAAGCCGTTCCAACATGTTTGATATTTGCAAGTCACAGCTCAGCACCCCACTCTCCGGTACCAAAATCTGTTCTAGTTTGCTAGCTGCCAGTATGCAATTGTGCTGGTTTGAAAGGAAGTATGTCCCCTAAGAAAAGCCATGTTTTGATATAAATCCCATTTCATAAAGGTAGAATAATCCCTATTCAATACTGTATATTTGAAACTGTAATGAGTCATCTCCTTGGTTGATGTGATTTAGTCAAGAATGGTTGTTAAACTGGATTAGGGGATGACATGTCTCCACCCATTTGAGTGGGTCATGATTGGTTTATTGGAGTCCTATAAAAGAGGAAATATTTTGGAGAATGAGAGATTCAGAGAGAGCAACACTATGAAGCAGAGAGTCCACCAGCCAGTGAGCTTCGGAGATGAAGAAGGAAGACACCTCCCAGGGAGCTTCATGAAACCAGAAGCCAGGAGAGAAAGCTAGAAGATGATGCCGTATTTGCCATGTGCCCTTCCATCTGAGAGAGAAGCCCTGACTGTTTGCCATGTGCCTTCTCACTTGAGAGAGAAACCCTGAACTTCATCGGCCTTCTTAAACCAAGGTATCTTTCCCTGAATGCCTTTGATTGGACATTTCTATAGACTTGTTGTAATTGGGACATTTTCTCGGCCTTAGAACTGTAAACTAGCAACTCATTAAATTCCCCTTGTTAAAAACCATTCCGTTTCTGGTATATTGCATTCCGGCAGCTAGCAAACTAGAACAGCAATATACCAGAAACAGAATGGCTTTTAAAAAGGGGAATTTAACAGATGCTAGTTTACAGTTCTGAGGCTGAGAAAATGTCCATAGAAATCTATAGAAATGTCCAATCAAAGGCACCCAGGGAAAGATACCTTGATTCAGGAATGCTGATGAAGTTCAGGATTTCTCTCTCAAGTGAAAAGGCACATGGCAAACACAGTCAGGGCTTCTCTCTCTGGAAGGGCACATGGCAAACACGGCATCATCTGCTAGTTTTCTCTCCTGGCTTCCTATTTCATGAAGCTCCCTGGGAGGCATTTTCCTTCTCATTCTCCAAAGGTCCCTGGTTCGTGGACTCTACTTCGTGGTGCTGCAGCGTTCTCTGCTCTCTCTGAATCTCATTTTCCAAAATGGTTCCTCTTTTATAGGACACCAGAAACTTATCAAGACCCACCCAAATGGGTAGAGACATGTCGTCACCTAATCCAGCTTAACAACCACTCTTGATTTAATCACATCTCCAGGGAGATGATCTGATTACAGTTTCAAACATATAGTATTGAATAGGGATTATTCTGTCTTTATGAAATAGGATTTAGATTAATACATGGCTTTTCTAGGGGACATACAGCCTTTCAAACCAGCACAATGTCTAAAACCACATCCCCTGCCCTCCAAATAAACCTGTTCTAAGTACAGTGTTTCCTATTGCAGTGAATTGTACTACTTTCAAGCCAATTCAGAAAGCCAGAAGCCTCAGCATCATCTTTGATATGCCCCTGACCCTTATATCATATTACTTAGCTGATCTATCACCAAGCCCTACAAATTTTACTTCCTAAATATCTCTCAACTCCTTAGACTTCACTCCATCTTTTTTTTTTCCAAGTACTTATGGCGTTCAGTCAAACTATCTACATAAGTTATGTTAGGAAATGCACTAGTCAAAATATAAATTTTGTAACAAATAAACATTTTTTTGCTTTAGTCTCACACATAAGGTGATATTTTAAAATATTAATTACCATCTATTTTCAGCACCCTGCAATAATGACATTCCTTTGTTCTTCCTCATGCAAAAACATTTTTAAAATTGTACCTTGTACATTTCACTATTATTATACACTCTAGGCATTCCTAGATTATACCATCTCAATCTTTAACATCTATCTTTCTTTCTGATTTCATTTATGTCCCCAGCCCTC
>PVIY010009786.1:0-71234 GCA_004026745.1 Myrmecophaga tridactyla | reverse complement strand
CCTGTTACATCTCTTTATTGTACATGCAATTTTTTTTTGCATGGTCAGGCAAGGGAAATGAACCCAGGTCTCAGCATGGGAGGCAAGAATGCTGCCTGCTGAGCCACAGTGGCCCTATACATGCATCTTTATTGAGACATAATCTGACACATAGAAGTCACCTGAAGTGTGGAATCATTGGATCAAAATATGATGACACAATTGTGCATACAATTACCTGATCAAATTTAGAACATTTTCATTAGAACAATAGTCCATAGTTTCCAATAGGTACATTTTCCCCATACACCCCTCTATTAATAACTCATTGTAACAATGTAATATGTAATATTTGCTCTAGTTTCATGAAAGAACATTTTAATATTTGTACAGTTAATCACGGACATTGTCCACTACAAGATTCACTTGTTATACAATACCATGTTTTAACCTCCAACTTTCCTTCTGGTGACATACATGACTCTAAACTTTTGCCTTCCACCACAACCATACACAATACAGCAGTGCTAATCTCACAAAAATGTGCTATTATCACCTCTGTCCATTTCCAAATGGTTAAGTTGAACCTAATTAAACATTCTACACATTTTAAATAAATATTCCTCATTCCTTAGCTTCACCTATGTCCTGTATTTTATATATATAAATTTACATATTATAATTAAATCATATCAGTTAGATCATACAATATTTGCCTTCTTCTTTATGACTTGTGTCACTTAAAATAGTTTCTTCAAGGTTCACCCATGTTGCTGTATGCTTCAGGATTCCATTCATTCTTACTGCTGAGTAACATTCAATTGAATGTATTTGCCACATTTTGCTTATCCACTGATTTTTGATGGATACTTGGGTTGTTTCCATCTTTTGGCATTTGTGAATAATGCCACTGTGGACAACAGTGTGCAAATGTCTGTTCACATCCCTGCTTTTGGCTCTTCTGTGTATATCCCAAATGGTTGGATTGCTGAGTTGCAAAGCAATTGTACACTTTTCCTGAGGAACAGCAAAGCCATCCTCCAAAGTGCTTGTGCCATTTTACATTCCAGCAGCAGTGAGATTGTATCTCGTTGTGGTTTTGATTTGTGTTTCCCTAATGGCAATGTAGATGAGCTTCTTTTCATGTGCCTTTTAGTCATCTTTATTACCTCTTTGGAAAAACTACTATTCATATATTTTCTCATTTTATAATTAGGTTTTTTGTCCTTTTATTTTTGAGTTTTAGATTTATTTATATATACTGGATAACAAACCCTTATCAGATATGTGGTTTTCAGATATTTTCTTCCATTGAATTGGTCATCTTTTCACCCTTTTGACAACATCCTTTGAAGTACAGATGCATTCAATTTTGAGAATTCCCCATTTATCTATTTTGTTTTGTGGCTTGTGTTTTAGGTGTAAAGTCTAAGACACTACTGCCTATCACTAGATCTTGGAGATGTTTCCCTATATTTTCTTTTAGGAGTTCTATGGTACTGGTTCTTATACTTAGGGTTTTTGTTCCATTTTGAGTAAATTTTTTGAATAGTGTGTGAGATAGGGGTCCTCTTTCTTTGTTTTGGTTATGAATATCCAGTTCTCCCAACACTATATATTGACGAGACTGTTCTCTCCCAGTTGAGTGGGCTTGGGAGCTTTATCAAAAATCAGTTGACCATAGATCTGAAAATTTATTGTGGTGCTGTCAATTTGATTCCATTGATCAATATGTCTATCTTTATACCAGTTCCATGCTGCTTTGTGTATAATATGCTTCAAAGTCAGGAAGTGTGATACCTCCTACTTCATTATTCTTTTTCATCATTTGACCTCTTTACTGTTACAAGTAAAATTGAAAATTAGCTTTTTCTGTTCTGCAAAGTAGTCGATTAGTATGTTGATTGGTGGTGCATTGAATCTGTAACTCACTTTGGGTAGAATTTGCATCTTAATGGCTTTTAGCATTCCAGTTCATGAACATGGAATGTATTTTCATTTATTTACATCATTTTAAGATTTCTTATGGCAATATTTTGTAGTTTTCTGTGCAAAAGTCCTTTACATCTTTGGTTACGTTCATTCCTAGATATTTGATTCTTTTAGGTGCTATTTGAAATCAAATTTCTTTCTTGATTACCTTCTCAGTTAGTTCATTACTGGTATATAAATATACCATTGAGTCTTGCATGTGGATCTTGTATTCTGCCACTTTACTGAGCTTGCTTATTAGCTCAAGTAGATTTGCTGTCATTTTAGCTGGATTTTCTAAATATAGGATCATGTCATCTGCAAATATCTACAGTTTTAATTCTTCCTTTCCATTTTAGACAAACTGTATTTCTTTTTCTTGCTTAATTGCTTTAGCTGGAAATTCTAGCACAATGTTGAATTGCAGTGGTGACAATAGGCATCCTTGTCTTGTCCCAATCTCCTCAGTCTCTCAGTACTGATTATGAAGTTAGTTGTGGGTTTTCTGTAAATGTCCTTTATCATGTTGAGGAAGTTTTATTTGAGTTCTACCTTTGGAATTGTTTTTATCATGAAAGGATGCTGAATATTGTCAAATGCTTTTTCTGCATCAATTGAGATGATCATGTGGTTTCCCCCTTTTAATTTGTTAATGATTTGTATGATATTAATTGACTTTCTTGGGTTGAACCACCTTTGCATAGTTGGAATAAAATCCACAAGGTCATGGTATATAATTATTTTAATATGGGGTTGAACCTTTTTGCAAGTTGAGGATTTTTGTTTATTTTCATTAGAGAGATTGGTCTGAAGTTTTCTTTTCTTTTAGTATCTTTATCCAGCTTTGTTATTATGGTGATGTTGTCTTCATAGTATGAGTTAGGTAGAGTTCCATCTTCTTTAATTTGGGTAAAAGTTTGAAAAGGAATGTACTCATTTTTCATGAAATGGTTTGTACACATCACCTGTGAAACCATCTAGTCTTTGACTTTTCTCTGTTGGCATGTTTTGATAACTTATTCAATCCCTTTATTTGTGATTGTTTTTTTTTTCAGGTCTTCTATTTCTGTTCAAGTCAATGTAGGTTGTAATGTGTCTCCAAGGAGTTGTACATTTCATCTAAGTTGTCTACTTTGCTGACATACTGTGGTTCATAGTAACCATCTATGACTGTTTTTAATTTGGGGGGGACTGTGGTAATGGCCCCCATTTCAGATTTTATTTATTTGAAGCTTCTCTTTTTGTGTCTTTGACTAGCTAAGGGTTTCTCAACTTTTTTAATCTTCTCAGAGAGGTGACTTTTGGTTTTATTGGTCCTCTCTATTGTTTTTAGTTCTACATTTCATTAATTTCTTCTCAAATCTTTGTTATTTCTTTCATTCTGCTTGCTTGGGATTAGTTTACTGTTCTTACTCCTGTTTCTCTAGTTGTTCAGTTAGTTTAGTGAATTTAGCTTTTCCTTCCTTTTTGGTGTAGGTATTTAGGGCTATAGATTTCCTCCTCAGCACTTCATTCATTGCATCCCATAAGTTTTGATAAATTCTGTCCTCATTTTCATTTGTCTTGAGATATTTACTGATTTCTCTTGAAATTTCTTCTTTGACTCACTTATTGTTTAAGAGCATGTTTAACCTCCAAATATTTGTATACGTTCCAGTTCTCCATTTGTTATTGGTTTCCCAGCTTCATTCCATTATGATAACACCAAGTGCTGAGTATAATTTCAATATTTTTTAATTTATTAAGACCTGTTTTTTGGCATAGCATCTAATCTATCCTAGAGAATGTTCCATGAACACTTGCAAAGAAAGTATATTCTCTGTTGGGGCTACAATATTCTATATATGTCCATTAGGTCTAATATATTTAACATAATATTTTGAACCTCTGTTTCTTTATTAATCCAAAGTTTAGATGTTGTGTCTATTGGAGAGCATGGTTGAAGTCTCCCACTATTATGACAGAGCCATGTATTACTCCCTTCAGTTTTGCCTGTTTGCCCCATGTACTTCGGGTTACCTTTATTAGAAGCATATATATGTATGATTGCTTTGATTGCTTCTTGGTCAAATTCCCCTTTTGTTACTACAAAGTGTTCCTTTTTATCTCTTATAACATTCTTGCATTTAAAGCATATGTTTATCTGATAGAAAGTATGGCTACCCCAGCTTTCTTTTGGTTATTATTTGCATCAAATATATTTTTTAATCCTTTCACTTGCAACTTATTTGTATATTTCAGTCTAATATGAGTCTCCTGTAAACAACATATAGATGGATCATACTTTTTAATCCATTTTGCCAACCTGCATCTTTTGATTGGGAAGTTTAATCTATTAACATTCAATTATTGTTGTAAAGACTGTTCTTGAATCAACCACATACCCTTTTGTTTTCATTTGTTAGATCTATTTTCCTGTTTTTTATCCTTTTATTTACCCTTACTAATACTCTTGAATTCTGTACCCTCATCTTGACACGGACCTCCTGTCTTTTCCTTTCATCTGGCAGTACTTCAGTAGTTCCCATAAGGTCAGTCTCATTAATTAATTGCCCCGGCTTCTGTTTGTCTGTGAATATTTTAAGATCTCTCTTAGTTTTGAAAGACAGTTTTACTGGATAGAGAATTCATGACTGGCAATTTTACTCCTTCAGTATCTTAAATATATTATACAATGACCTTCTCATCTCCATGGTGTCTGGTGTGAAATTAGCATTTAGTCTTATTTAGCTTCACTTGTATGTGGTGAATCACTTAACTCTTGCTGCTTTCAGAAGTTTCTCTATTTCTTTGGGATGTGACAATCTGATTGCTATGTTTCTTTAAGTTGATCTATTTGGATTTATTCTGTTTGGAGTGTGTTGAACTCATTGGATTTGCATATTTGTATCTTTTATAAAATCTGGTAAAATTTCAGCCATTATTTCTTTGAATATTTTTCCTGGCCCTTTTCCTTTCTCTTCTTCTTCTGGTACACCCACGTTGTGTACATTTGTCTGTTTTCTGTTGTCAAACTCTTTGAGACCCTACTCAATTTCTTTTCATTTCTCTCTCCATTTTGTCTTTTATCTGTTCAAATTATGTTGATCTGTTTTCTAACTCACAGATTCTTTCTTCTGCCTCTTCAAATCTGCTATTGTGTGTCTCAAGTATCTTTTTTATTTCACCGACAGTGTCTCTTTTTACATACTTCTTTATTTTTCTTCATATTCTTTCAAATTCTTCTTTATGCCCTTCTATTTTCTTCCTACTATCCTTTATCTCTTTATACACATTTCCCTTCATTTACTTGATTCAATTCAGGAGATTGTTTGTACATCTTTGAGTAGTTGTTACGCATTCTGTATCTCCTTCAACATTTTGGTCCATTCGTTTGACTGGACCATTTCTTCTTGACTTTTAGTTTGCCTTGTGAGTTGCTTTTGATATTTGGTCATCTGATTATCTTGATAGGTCTATTCTGAAGGCCAATTTCTCTCTCATCTAATTTTTTTTGTTACCTGGGTTTGCACTAGGGCAATGCTTTGACATTTGGGTAATCCATATGTCTCAGCAAAGCAAGTCCAGGTACCCATGCAGAAGGTGAACACCAGCCCTGATGGTTAGGGTCTGGAGAGGCTCTGCAAAGCCTTGAAGTATTCCCCTGCACTTTCTGGTCTGCACAGCTGATGGTGCTCTTTGTTGACCTAATAACAAAGGTTGTTTAGCTCCAGGAGCCCAGCAACCTCTGAAATAGAGGGGCTGAAACTGTGCAGTTCCTCTGCACTCTCTTTTTAGGACAAATTCTGGCTCAAGGTGGGGCTGTGTCCCCCACTTTAATTGTGGTGGAGGATTCCTCAGTTGCCCCTGTCTGCAGCTACCCTGCAGGCAAGGATTTGGCCAGCTGCTGCTTAAGGATGGGGGATAAGCACTAAGACCCATGGCTTGAATTACAGTGCCTGTGCACATTTTCTGAAACTTTTTCCCCTCATTGACTTAGTACTTGAGATGTCATCTCCTGACTCTTTGATCCTCAAACAATTGATTTTGGCAATTTCTGCTCAAATACTTGCTGCTTTGTGAAAGAATCTGCCATTTCCTCCCCAATCCTCCATTTTTGAAATTCCCTTTTGGTTATCCTCTTACTTCTTCCCTCCCCTGTAATTCAGCCCTGCCATGGTTCACTGTGGGCTTCTGTCCCTGTGTCTGGATACAGATGGGGATCTGTCTCACTGCTGTGAGAGATTTTATACTCTGTTTCTCTGGTGTAAAGTTTTCAGTATCCTGGATGCTGCCTGTGGGCATGTCCCAAGCTGCATGCAACTGAGTGATGGGAGCAGGAGAAGATAAGCTGTACCAGGATGGAAGTTTCCTACCTGATATATTTCTATTCCTTGAATTCAGGACCTGTGGGATCCTTATCCAGTCTTTCCCTTCCTGCAGATTCTGAACAAGTGAGAATTGTTGTTTTATTTTTGTTGACTCTCTGGGTGAAGCTTCCAGTATCTATTTTAGGTGACCATGTTGATGATATCGCACCAAAACAGTAGCTTTTATAACATTCTTCCTTTCAATTTGCTAATGCTAATATCATCAATAACCTTTTTTTAGAATTTATTTATTAATTGAAAAAATTAAGAACAGACAAAAACATTAACATATAATTCCATTCTACATATATATTCAGTAATTCTCAATATCATCACATAGCTGTATATTCATCATTTCTTAGAACATTTGCATCAATTCAGAAAAAGAAATAAAAAGACAACAGAAAAAGAAATAAAACAAAAACAGAAAAAAAACTTTATACATACCATATCCCTTACCCCTCACTTTTATTTATCACTAGCATTTCAAACTAAATTTATTTTAACATTTGTTCCCCCATTATTTATTTTTATTCCATATGTTCTACTCATTTCCTGACAAGGTAGATAAAAGGAGCATCAGACACAAGGTTTTCACAATCACACAGTCACATTGTGACAACTATGTCATTATTCAATGCCTAAAAATGTAGAGCTGTGTTCCAGTAGCCATGTTTCTTGAGCATCAATAACCTTTTAATTCTTCTTTGGTTCAATGAAGTTGAAGAATCCAATGAATTTAGAGGAAAATCTGAGAAATCCTTTTTCCCTGAAAAAATTGTTTCTGCTCTTGATAAATGATTTTTCAACTTTTGGTTTATTACCCATCTGGCTTACTGAGCTGTGGAAGAAGCTCCTGACATCTTTCTTTTTTTATTTCTAAGATAGGAAGGTTGATTTTTAAAAATTTATTTATTAATTAAAAAAATTAACAAATGAACGAAAACATCTATATATATAATCAGTAATTCACAATATCATCACATAGTTGCATATTCATCATTTCTTAGAACATTTGCATCAGTTCATAAAAAGAAATAAAAAAACAACAGGAAAAGAAATGAAACAAAAACAGAAAAAAAGATTATACATACCATACCCCTTACCCCTCGCTTTCATGAGCATTTCATACTAAATTTATTTTAACATTTGTTCCCCCTATTACTTATTTTTATTCCATATGTTCTACTCATCTGTTGAGAAGGTAGATAAAAGGAGCATCAGACAAAAGGTTTTCACAATCACACAATCACATTGTGAAAGCTATATCATTATTCAGTCATCCTCAAGAAACGTGGCTACTGGAACACAGCTCTACATTTTCAGGCAGTTCTCTTCAGCCTCTCCATTACATCTTGAATAACAAGGTGATATCTACTTAATGTGTAAGAATAACATCCAGCATAACCTCTCGACTCTGTTTGGAATCTCACAGCCATTGCAACATTGTCTCATTTCACTCTTCCCCCTTTTGATCGAGAAGGTTTTCTCAATCCCTTGATGCTGGATCTCAGCTCATTCTAGGGTTTTTCTCAATCCCTTGATGCTGAGTCTCAGCTCATCCTAGGATTTCTGTCCCACATTGCCAGGAAGGTCCACACCCCTGGGAGTCATGTTCCACGTAGACACGGGGAGGGTGGTGAGATTGCTTGTTGGGTTGGCTGGAGAGAGAGGCCACATCCAAGCAACAAAAGAGGCTCTCTTGGGGTGACTCTTAAGCCTAAATTTTAAGTAGACTTGACCTATCCTTTGTGGGGTTAAGTTTCATATGAACGAACCCCAAGACTGGGGGCTCAGCCTATAGCTTTGTTTGTCCACACTGCTTATGGGAATATCAAGAACTCAACTTGGGGAAGTTGACTTTCTCCCTATTCTCACGATTTCCCAAAGGGTACTTTGCAAATACTTTTCCACTCACTGCTTGAATCACTCTGGGATTCATCGGGGCATCACTCTGGACAAGTCAACCAAATCTCATGTCCTACTGGAGATTCCAAGTACTTAAGGTGTGCAATCAAACTATCTACATAAGTTATATTAGGGAATGCACTAGTCAAAATATAAATTTTGTATCAAATAAATATTTTTTGCTTTAGCCTCACACATCAGGTGACATTTTAAAATATTAATTACCATGTATTTTCAGCACCCTGCAGTAATGATATTCCTTTGTTCTTCCTCATGCAAAAACATTTTTAAAATTTGTACATTTAGTCACTATTATTATACACTGTAGGCATTCCTAGATTATACCATCTCAATCTTTAGCATCTATCTTTCTTTCTGATTTCATATATGCCCCCAGCCCTCCTCCCTCTATCATTCTCACATTTGGCTTCATTCAGTGTTTTAACATAATTTTATTACAGTTAGGTAATATTGTGCTGTCCATTTCTGAGTTTTCATATTCAGTCCTGTTGCACAAACTGTATTCCTTCAGCTCCAATTACCCAATATCTTACCCTATATTTGTCTCCTGGTGGTCTCTGATACCAATGAAATATTCCAAGTTCATTCACTAATGTCATTTCATATCAGTGAGACCACACAGTATTTGTCCTTTTGTTTTTGGCTAATCTCACTCAGCATAATGTCCTCAAGGTCTATCCATATTGTTACATACTTCACAACTTTATTCTGTCTTAAAGCTGCATAATATTCCATCATATGTGTATACCACAGTTTGTTTAGCCACTTTTCTGTTGATGGACATTTTGGCTGTTTCCATCTCTTTGCAATTGTAAATAATGCTGCTATAAACATTGGTGTGCAAATGCCTTTTTGTGTCTGCCCTTATGTCCTTTGAGTAGATACCTAGCAATGGTATTGCTGGGTCATATGGCAATTCTATATTCAGCTTTTTGAGGAACTTCCAAACTGCCTTCCACAGTGGTTGTACCATTTTACATTACCATCAACAGTGAATAAGTGTGCCTCTTAAGGTGTGCAATCAAACTATCTACATAAACTATCTAGGCATCATTTATTGAAGAGACTGTACTGTCCCAGGTGAGTCGGCTTAACAGCCTTATCAAAGATCAATTGTCCATAGATGAGAGGGTCAATATCTGAACACTGTATTTGATTCCATTGGTCAATATATCTGTCTTTATGCCAGTACTATGCTGTTTTGACCTCTGTAGCTTAATAATATGCCTTAAAGTCAGGCAGCGTGAGAACCCTGACTTCATTTTTTTTTTCCTCAGGATACTTTTAGCTATTCAGGACACTCTGCCCTTCCAGATAAATTTGCTTATTGATTTTTCTCTTTCTGAAAAGTAAGTTGTTGGGATTTTGATTGGGTGAATCTGTAAATCAATTTAGGTAGAATTGACATCTTAACTATATTTAGTCTTCCAATCCATGAGCATTGTATGCCCTTCCATCTATTTAGGTCTTCTGTGATTTCTTTTAACAATTTCTTGTAGTATTCTTTGTATAGGTCTTTTGTCTCTTTAGTTAAATTTATTCCTAAATATTTTATTCTTTTGGTTGCAATTGTAAATGGAACTCGTTTCTTGATTTCCCCCTTAGATTGTTCATTACTAGTGTATAGAAACATTACAGATTTTTGAGTGTTTATCTTGTAACCTGCCACTTTGCTGTACTCATTTATTAGCTCTAGTAGCTTTGCTGTGGATTTTTCAGGGTTTTTGACATATAGTATCATATCATCTGCAAACAGTGAGAGTTTTACTTCTTCCTTTCCAATTTTGATGCCTTGTATTTTTTTTATTGTCTAATTGCTCTGACTAGAACTTCCAACACAATGTTGAATAACAGTATTGATAGTGGACATCCTTGTCTTGTTGCTGATCTTAGGGGGACAGTTTTCAGTATTTCCCCATTGAGGATGATATTAGCTATGGGTTTTTCGTATATTCCCTTTATCATTTTAAGGAACTTCCCTTCTATTCTTATCCTTTGAGGTGTTTTTCAACAGGAAAGGATGTTGAATTTTGTCAATGCCTTTTCTGCCTCAATCAAGATCATCATGTGTTTTTTCTGCTTTGATTTTTTGATATGGTGTATTACATTAATTGATTTTCTTATGTTGAACCATCCTTGCGTACCTGGGATGAATCCTACTTGGTCATGATGTATAATTCTTTTAATGTGTTGCTGGATTCAATCTGCTAGAATTTTTTGAGGATTTTTTGCATCTATATTCATTAGAGAGATTGGTCTGCAGTTTTCTTTTTTTGTAATATCTTTGTCTGGCTTTGGTATGAGGGTGATGTTGGCTTTGTAGAATGAATTAGGTAGCTTTCCCTCCTATTCAATTTTTTTGAAGAGCTTGAGCAGGATTGGTGCTAATTCTTTCTGGAATGTTTGGTAGAATTCACATGTGAAGCCATCTGGTCCTGGACTTTTCTTTTTGGGGAGCTTCTTAATGAATGATTTAATTTCTTTACTCGTGATTGGTTTGTTGAGGTCGTCTATTTCTTCTTGAGTCAAAGTTGGTTGTTCATGCTTTTCTAGGAAGTTGTCCATTTCATCTACATTGTTGTATTTATTAGCATAAAGTTGTTCATCATATCCTGTCATTACATCCTTTATTTCTGTGGGGTCAGTGGTTATGTCTCCTCTTCCATTTCTGATCTTATTTATTTGCATACTCTCTCTTCTTCTTTTTGTCAATCTTGCTAAGGGTCGATCAACCTTGTTGATTTTCTCATAGAACCAGCTTCTAGTTTTATTGATTTTTCAAATGTTTTCATGTTCTCAATTTCATTCATTTCTGCTCTAATCTTTGTTATTTCTTTAATTCTGCTTACTTTGGTGTTAGTTTGCTGTTCTTTTTCTAGTTCTTCCAAGTGGACAGTTAATTCCTCGATTTTTGCCCTTTCTTCTTTTTTGATATAGGCATTTAGGGCAATAAATTTCCCTCTTAGCACTGCCTTTGTTGCATCTCACACATTTTGATATGTTGTGTTTTCATTTTCATTTGCTTTGAGATATTTACTGATTTTTCTTGTAATTTCTTCCTTGACCCACTGGTTGTTTAAGCGTGTGTTGTTCAGCCTTCAAATATTTGTGAATTTTTTGGCACTCTGCTTATCATTGATTTCCAATTTCATTCCTTTATGATCTGAGAAAGTGTTTTGTATGATTTCAATCTTTTTAAATTTATTGGGACTTGCTTTGTGACCAGCATATGGTATATCCTCGAGAATGATTCATGAGCACTTGAGAAAAAGATGTATCCTGCTGTTGTGGGGTGTAATGTTCTATAAATGTCTGTTAAGTCTTGCTCATTTATTCCATTATTCAACTTCTCTGTTTCTTTATTGATCCTCTCTCTAGATGTTTTGTCCATTGATGAGAGTGGGAAATTGAAGTCTCCAACTATTATGGTAGATGTGTCTATTTCTCTTCTCATTGTCTTCAGTGCTTGAAACATGTATTTTGGAACATTCTGGTTTGGTATATAAATATTTATGATTGTTATGTCTTCGTGCTGAATTGTTCCTTTTATTAATACATAGTGTCCTTCTTTATCTCTTTTAACTGTTTTACATTTGAAGTCTAATTTGTTGGATATTAGTATAGCTACTCCTGCTCTTTTCTGATTGTTATTTGCATGAAATATCTTTTCCCAATCTTGCACTTTCAACCTATGTTTGTCCTTTGGTCTAAGATGTGTTTCCTGTAGATAGCATATAGATGGGTCCTGTTTTTTAATCCATTCTGCCAGTCTATGTCTTTTGATTGGGGAGTTTAATCCATTAACATTTAGTGTTATTACTGCATGGGTAGAACTTTCTTCTACCATTTTGCTCTTTGGATTTTATATGTCACATCTAATTTTCCTTCTTTTTACCTTTACTCATCGTCTTCTTTTCTACTCTCTTCTCCACACCTCTCTCTTCTGTCTTTTCATATCTGTCTCTAGTACTCCTTTTAGTATTTCTTGCAGAGGTGTTCTCTTGGTCGCAAATTCTCTCAGTGATTTTTTTGTCTGAAAATGTTTAATTTCTCCCTCATTTTTGTAGGACAATTTTGCTAGTATAGAATTCTTGGTTGATGGTTTTTCTCTTTTAATTATTTAAATATATCATCCCACTGTCTTCTCACCGCCATGATTTATGCTGAGAAATCCATGCATAGTCTTATTGGGCTTCCCTTGTATGTGATGGGTTGCTTTTCTCTTGCTGCTTTCAAGATTCTCTCTTTCTTCTTTGACCTTCTTTGACCTCTGACATTCTGATTAGTAAATATCTTGGAGTACATCTATTTGGATCTATTCTTTTTGGGGTATACTGCACTTCTTGGATCTGTAATTTTAAGTCTTTCATAAGAGTTGGAAAATTTTCAGTGATAATTTTCTCCATTAGTTTTTCTCCTCCTTTTCCCTTCTCTTCTCCTTCTGGGACACCCACAACACTTATATTCATGCACTCCATATTGTCATTCAATTTCCTGAGTCCCTGCTCATATTTTCCCTTTTTTTCTCTATATTTTCTTTTTCTTGTCAGATTTCAGATGTTGTGTCCTCCAGTTCACTAATCCTAAGTTCTGTCTCATGAAATCTACCATTGTAGGTTTCCATTGTTTTTTCATCTCTTCTACCATACCTTTCATTCCCGTAAGTTCTGTGATTTATTTTTTTAGACTTTTGATCTCTTCCTTTTTTTCATTCCTTACCTTCTTTATATCCTCCCTCAATTCATTGATTTGGTTTTTGATGAGGTTTTCCATGTCTGTTCATATATTCTGAATTAATTGTTTCAGCTCCTCTATCTCATTTGAATTGTTGGTTTGTTCCTTTGACTGGGCCATATCTTCAATTTTCCTAGTGTGATTTGTTATTTTTTGCTGGTGTCTAGGCATTTAATTACCTTAATTAGTTTATTCTGGAGCTTGCTTTCACTTCTTTTACCTAAGGTTTTCTTGCTGGTGGATTTGTTGTCTGTCTGTTCTTTGACATTTAGTTCAGATTTTTCTGGACCTCTAGCTTAGGTTTTATTTAACAGAGGAGAATTTTTCAGTTCTTGTTTTCTTTTTTCTTGCCCTGCTTGTATGGTGCCTTTCCTCCCCACCCCTAGGATCATCTACTTAGGTATTATAGGCCCCAGCCAGATTTTCCGAGACCAAACTGTCCTCCTATCAGGAGGAAAGAATCATCTGCATTGATTTTCCCTGAGGGTGAGACCCAGAAGGTTGAAAGACTTTCCTGTGAGGTCTCTGGGCTCTGTTTTTCTTATCCTGCCCAGTATGTGGTGTTTGTCTGCTTGCAGGTCCCACCAGCATAAGATAATGCAGTATCTTTAACTTTGTCAGACTCTCCCTGCTGGGGATGGGGTGGAGACAGAGGAGAGGTTGTAGGCTGGTTTTAATGGCTTCAAATTACCAAGCTCTGGTGTCTGAATTCCTTGAGAGAGGGATTCCACCTGAGCTGGGCTTCACACCTCCCCTGGGGATGGCACAGGCTCCAGACAAGCCCTCAAACAAGCTTGTTTCTGCCTATGCCTGGGTCAGTTGCAGCCTGAGAATCCCTGCTGCTGTATCCAAAGGCAGCCAAGCCTCTGTAGAAACACAGCTTCAAAAACTTCTGTTTCCTGTTTTTTTTCTTTTTTCATCAGTCCTGCCCTCTTGGCACCAGGGCAAAAATGAGTGACCTCTGCTTTGACCACATTCACCTGAGCTGGGGGCCTATTTTTAGTAGTCAGAATTTGTTAATTAATTCCACAATTGGTGTTTGGTTGGGATCAGCCCCTGCTGCCAGTAAAGTCTCTTTCCTTTCCCCTCTGAGAAGCAGCCTGTGGGGGAGGGTCACCGGCCAGCATGACTTGGGGAACTCCTGGTTCTGGGGGGGCTCACAGCCAGTCCAGCTGGTCCAGAATGGGGAACGCTGTGTGTTCAGTCACTGATGTGGCCCCAGGAGCTGTTCTGTACTGTTTCTGGTTATTTAGTAGTTGTTCTGGAGGACAAACTAAAACACACACATTGCTAAGCTGACATCTTGGCCCAGAATCTCAGCATCCTTTCTTGATAAAACCAATTCAAAAGGTAAGAATTGAAGGAAATTTCCTAAATATGATAAAGGACATATATGGAAAACCCACAGCCAACATTGTACACAATAGTGAGAAACCAAAAGCCTTCCCTCTGAAATCAGGAATCAGAAAATATGCATTCTCACCAGTGCATTCAACATTGAGTGAGAGGTTGTAGAGATAGCTATTAGGCAAAACCAAGAAATAAAATGCATCCATATGGAAAAGGAATAAGATAACCACTAATTATTTGCATATGGCATGGTCCCATATTTGGAATATCCCATGATATCTACAACAAAGTACTTAAGCTAATAAACAAATTCAGCAATGTGATCACCAAAAATCAGTAGTGTTTCTATACTTTAGAATGAGCTAAACAAGGAAGCAATGAAAAAAACTTTTACATTCACAATAGAAATTAAAATAATCAAGTACCTAGGAATAAACAGGCTGTAATAAGAAAACTACAAAATATTGCTTAAAGAAATCAAAGAAAACCTAAATAAGTGGAAAGACTGATGTTCATGGACAGAAAGGTTATAGTCATTAAAATGTCAATTCTATCCAAATCAATCTACAAATTCAATGCAGTACAAATCAAAATTCCAAAAACCTACTCTGACTCTGCAGAATTGGAAAAGTTAGCTATCAAAATTATTTGGAAGGGGGTGGGCCATGGTGGCTCAGCAGGCAGAGTTCTTGCTCACCATGCTGGAGACCAGGTTTGATTCCTGGTGCCTGTCCATACAAAAAAAATTATTTGGAAAGGAAAGAAAAGTGTTCCTGAATAACCAAAAATATCCTGAAAAGGAAAAATAAAGTGGGAGGTCTTACATGTCCTGGCTTTAAAGCTTATCATAAAGGCACTATGGACAAAATAGTATGGCAGTGGCACAAAGATAGACATATTGATTAATAGAATTGAATTTAATTTCCAGAAATAGGTCCATAGATCTATGGGCATTTGATTTTTGACAAGCCCCCCAAATCCACTGAAGTGAGACAGAATAATCTATACAATAAATTGTGATGTGAGAATAGGATATCCATAGCCAAAGAATGAAAGAGAACACCTATCTGACACTTATACAAAAATTAACTTAAATTGGATCAAAGACCTAAATGTAAGATCCAATGATATAAAATCCCTAGAAGAAAATGTAGGGAAGCTTCTTCAATACTTAGTGATAGGAGTAGCGTCATAGATACAAAGACAAGTGATTAAGGAATAAAATGTCTAAATGGGAATTCCTCAAGATTTGAACATGACACTTCTGTGCTGTGAAGGATTTTATCAAAAGGGGAAAGGCAACCAATTCAATGGGAAAGAATATTTAGTAACCATATGTCTGATAAGGGTTTGATATCCAGTATATATAAAGAAATCCTACACTCAACTATAAAAAGACAAACTACTTATATAATGGGCAAAATATTTGAGTACATGTTTCCTCAAAGAGGAAATACAAAGGGCCAAAAAGTTACATGGAAAGATATTCACCTTCATTAGCTATTTGGGGAATGCAAATTGAAACCACAATGAGATATCTCACACTTATAAGAATAACACTATTAAACAGTAAATACAAGTGTTGGTGAGGATGTGGAGAAACAGGACACTTATTCACTGCTAGTGGGAGTATAAAATGGTACAGCCACTGTGATAGACACTTTGACAATTTCTCAGAAAACTAAACATTGAGTTGCCATAAGACCCATCAATTTTGCTACTTGGTATATACTCAGAAGATCTGAAAGCAGGGACATTAACAGACATTTGCATATTAATGCATAGTGTATATATATGATGGATTATGCAGTGGTTAGAAGAAAGGAGGCCCTAAGTATATGACAATATGAATGAATCTTGAGGACATAATGCTGAGTGAAATAAGGCAAACACAAGGACACATATTGCATGATTTCACCAATATGAACTAATTAAAATATGTAAACTCAGAGTCTTAAAATGTAGAATATAGGATACCTAGAAAGAGAAGAAGGAGTGGTAACCTAATATATTTGGAATGTATCACAAGTTTGAACTTAAAATGTTTAAAAGTAGATATGGAGTGATTGTAGCTTATTAGTGGGAATATAAGGAATAGTGCTGTATTTTAGGTGATTTTTGTTGAAAGCAGTTGTTTAGAGTCATGTATGTCACTTAGTAAGTCTACAAATTTAAATAAACACTTGCTGAGCTGGTTCAGATGTATGACACTTGTACAAAATGTTAATAACAGAATGGTATGTGGGGGGTAGTGCCTATAATTAACATTAATATCTTGAAGTTCTCTCATCAACAGTGGCTGGCATACTGTACCAATACTTGGGGTAAATATTAGGAGAGATGGGGGATAGGGGGTGTTTGAGGTTTCTTATTGTATGTCTATCTGATCATTTTCCCTTAGGAGGAATATAATCTAAAAGTAAGTATGATGATGATTACACAACTAAATGATGATACTATGTCATATTGGTGCATGATTTGTATGGAATATATGATAAATGCCTATATCTCAATAAAATCTGAAAAACATAATAATGGAGAGATAAAGGGTATGGGAAGATTTGGGTTTCCTTTTTTATTCTTATCTTTTTACTGGCATAATGAACTAAGCCAGATAAGTAATGAACATAGTGCTATACTATATTTAATCATTTGGGGGTGTGTCGGACTATAGAAGAATAGCAAACAAATTCTGAAATATTTTTACTGTTTACTTTTTTAATATTATGGGTGAAACAACTATGACAATATTTTAGATGTATAATAGGGATACAGCAAAAAAGAAATGTGCTGTTGGGAGCCAGGTTTCTCATTGACAAAGAAGGCACATATGAAATTTAATTGTGGAATGCAAGTGAACAACAACCTTAAGCTGGATTGAACTTGGAGATTTTTAACTCATGGTTTCTAAGTATGTATATATGTGTATATGTGCATGTGTGAATATATGTGTGCATTTATAATTGCATGTATGTGTATGCATGTGTATAAATGCATATTTACATGCAAATATGTATTTCCTACATCTACTGAAAGTGCCAAGAAGCAAGAGACCTCCAAGGTTCAAAGAACTCCTGATGTCCAGATCTTGGTCTCTAATAGGAATCAATTTAAGGAATAAAGACTCCTTGGAAAAATGGCTAATATCAGAGTTTTGGAAGAGTAGATACAGCAACATTATTTATAAATTTTTTAACAAATGGCCTGAAAATGATAAACATCTCTTAATATATGTATATGTGCATGATTAAAAACAATTTTCTTTTGCCCTAACATTTGCACAAAAATACTTATAGATACATTTTTAGATTTGCTATATTCTATGTTTTTTGAGGATAAAAAGTTAAATACTTGTAATTCCATATTGTTTAACTTAATTTTTTAAACTTCTATTTTCCCTCATGAGGCATCTATTCTCCTTTCTTCTATAAGTAATTTCTAATTTCTCTCATGTATTTTTAGAGTTTTCTTTTCCATGTGTCATGCAGTTTTACCTTGGGTTTGTCTCTACAGTTGTGTATTTTAGTTTCCCACCACTAAAATTAATACCTTAAAATGAGTTAGCTTAAATAATGGAAATTTGTTGGCTCCTGGTAATGAAGCTAGAAGAAGACCAAAATTGGGGTGTGAGCAAAGTGATGCTTCTCACTGAAGACTGTGGCAGTTAGGGGCTGGCTGCTGGTCATCCTTAGTCTTTGGTTTTTCTGTCATAGGGAAATGCACATTGTGGCATCTTTTCTTTCCCTTCAGGTTCTATTGACTTCCAGCTTCTGGCTGCATGTTGTGACTTATCTGGGGTCTCCATAAGGCCTCCAGTCATAGGATTCAGTTGGTGCACATATTTAACTGAAGAAACATTAACAAATAGTCCTAATTACAATTCATTCACACCTATGGGAATACATTAACATTTAGAACACTTGTTTTCTGGGGTAAATAACTCTGAACCACCATAGTCCGATATTATTTGTCCAATTCATATTTAATATATATCTCTTAAATTTTATGCCTATATCTCCTTTCAATTGTTAAGAAAATTAGACTTTATATTTTCCCATATTTTTACTACTCACTACTTCTGTAAGACCTCCTCATTTTATGTTCCATACCCTTTACTGCTTTTGAAAATTATTCCCTTTTACTTTTTTTGGGGGGGCAATGGTTAATATCAGGGGCTAGGGAAGGATAGGTACAATGAAATTATTTAGAACTTTTTTTCAGCAAGTGCTTGAAAACAAATCTCTCTCAGTATTCCAGTTTGCTAACTGCTGGAATGCAACACACAAGAGATGAACTGGCTTTCAGTAAAAGGGGATTTATTTAGTTAACATATAATTCTTCAGAGGAAAGGCACCTAACTTTCGTCTGAGGTTCTTTCTTATGTGGAAAGCAATCTCTGCTGGCCTTCTCTCCAGGCCTCTGGGTTCCCACAACTTTCCCCAGGGTGATTCCTTTCTGCATCTCCAAAGGCCTGGGCTGAGCTGTGAGTGCTGAGATGAGGTATGCTGAGCTGCTCGGACTGTGCTACATTGAGCTCTCTCATTTAAGCACCAGCCAATTAAATTAAACATAATTCATTGCAGCAGGCACGCCTCCTAGCTGACTGCAGATGTAATCAGGAACAGATGAGGTTCACATGCCATTGGCTCATGTCCACAGCAATAGAACGAGGCACCCTCACCTAGCCAAGTTGACACCTGAATCTAACTACCACACTCTGTATGTGTATATGTGCTTTCTGTACAAGATCCTCACATTTTTCTTTCATTTGGCTAATCCTGTGTTTCTCACTTTTCCTGCTTTGTCTCCTATTCAATTGATCATGTTCTGTTTTTAACTTAATATTTAAGATTAAATTTAATTTTATAAGTTTTTTGGTTTTTTCACTTACTTTCTCATTCTTTTTTACATTTTCTTTCTTTTTCTCTCTCTCTTTCTTTCCTTCTTTCTTCCTCACATACCCTTTTTCAGTCTTTAAACATTCCTTCAGCTGATATTTTCCATCCATCTCATCCAATACACAGTGGAGGAGTCACAACTCTTGAGTTTGGAAGATGTTTCTATGGAACAGTTTGTCTCTGTTCCCACCCTTGTGGATTTAGTTGTACCACTCTATTTTTATAATAATTTAGGGGATTGAAATTATGGTCCATGTAGGAGATGTATATTCAAACTCCATACCTATAGATGACACTAGGCTGGATATGATATTTGTATAGCTAAAGGAATCATATCTTTACTCAGACTCAGTCTTGGTCTCCTGGCCCTGTGTGGGCATTAAATTTCCAACTCATACTTCTTGAACACATCACAGTTTTCAAATATGCTTGAGCTGTTGAAACATTATTCTGAGCTTTAGAGCTGTGGTTTTATACTGGCAATAGCCAGACTAAATGAGAGAGTAGAGCACTGCCCACATAAGTTCCCCCAGGAATCCAAACCACAAACTCTATGGCAATCACTAAGGAATGGTCAGGACATGGTCACTGTCTGCCACTTTTTTATTCAGAATTTGCTATAACAGGGATGTTTGCCATCATCATATGTGTGTTTGTAAGAGACTCAAAGTCAGAGAAAGGAGTATAATATTATATAATGGACAAAAGGGAGATTTTAGGTATACCCTGAACAGGAATTATTAAATTTGAGAAACTGGACATGAAGTTGCTAGAAGAAGAACAGACTATGTGATTGGTTTGGAGAACAAATTTGGCTTCCTCTGGTTGGAATGCATTGCAAGCAAGACCTAAATTGGGGAAATTTTGACTGATTGCACCAGTTGCTGCAGAGGTTGTAGGCCATAGTACTATTGCTACCTATGGTCTGACAATTGTTCAAGTATATATTTTTTTCTATTAGAAGATAATGAATCTCTATACAAATGTTTACTAAACAGTTTCTTCACTGAAAATAACCCCTTTGGTAAAAGTAACATTCCAAAAGTTAAAATATTGTATAAGTAAATCACAGTTTCATCAAATAATTTTTGTAGATGACTATTTGAAAAAAATTGAAACAAAATACCCCAAAGTTGTCTTTCAATTAGTTGGGATGTTGTGAAACAGTCCTCTTCAAATTGAAACCTTATATGTGAATATAATTCTTATAAAAAGAAACACAGCAAATTGTTCAAGAGACTCCTAAAGTCTTCAGCATTGTCTTCCTGTTTTCATGTATGGTAATAGATCAACAATAGATAATACTGAATAATAACATGCTTTATCTCCAAAACTGTCCTTTCTTTCATAAATTTTCTGTTGAAATAAAAATGGAAAGCTAAATCAAATGTCAAGCAAGTAAATATATCCACTTGACAATATAAAATTATGTTGTGGAATATTTATCCATAAACATAGAAAGAAAAAACCTAAGCTAATTATCTTATTCTGTATATTCTCAAATGTTTCTTTGACATAATAGTATACCTTGGATGAAATTTCATGTAAAACTGACTTACCAACTTTAAAATCTGTGCCAGTTTGAAAGTGTCTTGTACCCCAGAAAAGCCAAGTTATTTAATTCTCATGCAAGATTGCTGGGTGAGATCTTTTGATCATTTCCATGGAAATATGGCCCACTCAATTTGGCTGGTACCTTTTGATTAGGTAGTTGCCATGGAGATATGTCTTCACCCATTCAAGGTGGAGTTGTTTAGTGGAGCCCTTTAAGAGTGAACAATTTTGGAGAAAGCTGTAGAACCAACAGAGCTGACAGGGCCTAGGCAACCAGGGATCTTTGGAGATGCCAAAGGAGAACACCCCTGAGGAATCGTTATGAGATGAGAAGTGAGGAGAGAAAGCTAGCAGACATTGTTACGTGCCTTCCAAGCTGACAGAGGTCCTTCCAAGCTGGACCCATCAGCCTTTATTTAATCAAGGTATCTTTCCCTGGATGCCTTAGTTTGGACATTTCCATGGCCTTACAACAGTAACTTGCAACTAAATAAATTTCCCTTTTTAAATGCCATTCTATTTCAGGCATACTGCATTCTGACAGCTTTAGAAAACTCTAAATAAAGCCAAAGCTTATTCCCTTGTAAACAGAGAGGTGAACAGCAGATTTGTAAAAAGGCTTTAAAGATCATTTTTACTCAGGTTGATATTAGCAAATGCTTTTTGGTTTTTGAATGTTGGGAATGTACCTATTGATACATAAATGCTATTTGTCCTTAAAGTGTAGCTATCTGACTTTTACTAGTGGTTTTGATTTTTAGAAATCCCCAAGAAATAATTTTAGGAGTTCTTCATGTGTAGTTATGGATTCAAATCTTTTACTCAGAGCAAAATTTGAAGGAAGCAGAGCAAGGGTAATATTTATCATCATGTTACCTTAAGAGGTAAAATACCAACATTGAAACAACTTTTGAAAATTTATATTCATCACTGTGGCAATGAAATATTTCCTATTATTTCCTTCAAATGTTTAGCCTTCTTGTTCTATCCTACCCCAACCTATATTTGAGTGGGTACCCAGGAAAGATTCCAAATATTACAAACAGTATTCAATGGGTTAGTTGCTACTCAGTGCTATGGGCTTTTCTTCTGAAAAGAGTAAGTGCCTTGTACATGTGGAACAGGAAAGATAAAATACATCTTAAGAATGGTTCGGGGGCGGCTGCCATGGCTCAGCAGGCAGAGCTCTGACCTGCCATGCTGGAGGTCTGGAGTTCGATCCCTGGTGCCTCCTGCCCATATGCAAATTAAAAAAAAAAAGAATGGTTCAGGTTCTAATCTAAAGCCATAGAAAAAGGGATAAAGAGAGGGAAATGAACATTTCATGTGCTCATCATTGAAAAGCAAGTACCTTGGTACCTCTAAGTTATGGAGATCTTTAGAGGGAAATCAAACATTTACTGTGATTTCAATAAGATATTTTTCCTCTGAATCCACTGAATGTCCTAATCTTACTGACTTGCTTGGATTAGCAGTTAGAAATCCCTTATTTTCCTTTGCTAAATGAGGTCCTTAAGATTCCTTGTTTGTGCCATGTCCTCTACGTATTAGCAGAAATGAAGACTTAATTGCGAGAGCATGGGAAAGTAATCTCACATGGGTGATTCAGGAGAGTTATGTTGCTTAAGACGAAAGGATGTTCATACATAGGCTCAAATGGGCTGAGAAAGGGAGACTGTTGGGGGAAGGTCTGGGGCTATGAGTGCTAGGAGGAGGAAAAGACTGGCTGGCATCTGGGTTTGTTATGGGTACATTGATGGCAGTATGTAGGTTGGTGAGAATATTTCTGCCGAATATGTGTAGGGCACTGTGGAGTAACTAGGAAGGAGTGTGTGAAGAGGTGGCTTTCAAGTTGACAAGCTAAGGGTGGGGTGCACCTAGGTGTGAATGGGGTTCCTTCCACCCCCATGACCTGAATAGCTGATATGTTAGTCTGGCCAGAATAAGCATTAAGAGTTGAATATGTGGCCCCTGTGTCTAATAGAAAGGTATCAGGCTTAACTTTGATGAGAAGAGTTACATGAGGCTCTTAGTTGTTGATGTGATCGGTCAGTGAGGGCCTTGGGCCCTGTCAATCCTTGTTAAGGATGCCCAGGTCAGCGGCAGATGCAGCTTGGGAGGATAGCTATGAATTTTGAGCATTCAGGGACAGTCCATTTTCCAGCAACCTGCTCAACTACATGGTGGCAAGTCCTGGTGGGTGGCTTGGAATTGGGGCATTTCTTTTCCCTGTGTCCCATAGAGTTGCATCTGAAGCAGGGGCCAGAGGGGAGATGGGTGGCCTATCTGACTAAGTTTTTTGCTTGTTGGTAGCCTGAAAAGGCCATAGCTGTCATTTGAAGATTAGTTTATTTTTCTTGTTTTATAGTTTCTGCCTGATTTATAAAAAACATGGCAGCCATCAAATGCTGCTGTGGAGTGAGGGGACCCTATTTAAACTTTTTGAGTTTGTGCCTTATATCTGAGGTAGCCTGGGAAATGAAACAGGAGTTTAACCACAGGTGCTCCTCAGGGCTTTCTGGGGTAAGATGTGTATATGCTAGCAAAGTTTCAGTGAGCCTGTCCATTAATTGGGCTGGGTTTTCATTGGCTCCTTGAAAGACATTTTTAAGCTTATCAAAATTAATCATTTTTATGGAAGTTTTTTCAAGCCTTGCAAGGATGCAGGTTTGGATTTGATTGTGTTTTTGTATGTTAGGGTGATTAATTTGGTATTGCCAATTGGGGGCTACTTGGGACATTGCTCGTTCTTGGGGGGGGTTCAGTGCTGTCTGTGGTATGTAAGGTGTCTGCATGTTGTTGTGTCACCTGCAAGATTCTTTCCTTCTCCTCTGGAAGTAAGCAGAGGTAGGAATCATGTGGAGATCTTGCCAGGTAAGATTATAAGTTTGTAAAAGGAATGTAATTTCTTTAATATATTGAGCAGGTTTGGTAGTAAAAGGACCTAGCTTTTTCTCTATTTGAAACATATCTCCTAGAAAAAGGGACATGTACATGGATTATGCTTTCATAATCCAGCTTTGCATAGCAATAGGAGGGGTTGCAGAGGGTTAGAAAGTAAATGATGGTGATGTAAGTGAGCAGGAGCAGGCTTCAGGGGGATTAGAGAGGGTGGGGGTTGAAAGCAGGTTTCAGATGGAATTGGGGAAGGTGGAGTCTGAGAGTATTTTTTTGATGTAAGAGAAGAATTTGGTAAGAGGAACAGGGTTGGCAAAGAGAGGGATGGTTATGAAGGTAAAAGAAAGCTTAAATGTAAGGAATTTCAGAGCTGCCATGGTGCTGGATGAAGTTCTTTAAGTTTTGGAGAGCCTGAAAATTGAAAGTGCCATCTTCCAGCCATTGATTTTCATTATCCAATTTGTACTGCAGGCACACAGAGGTTGAATAGAAAATGAGTTCTTTGTGTCTGATGTCTCCAGCTGGGTTCAGAGTTTTAAGGTTATGGAGGAGACAACTTAAAGGTGTGAGTTTTTTTTGTGGGGGGGCAAAATTGAGTTTTCCATTTTAGGTGGCATGGGTGAGACCAAGGAATTTGAAGGTGGGCTGCATTTGGAACCAGATGTCTCCAGAGTCAAGGGGATTTTCCCATGGGGACACATGCATCCCACCCACAATGTCCCTCAGGGGTGGTGAGGATTATTTTTTCCCATGAGGATACAAGCTTCTCACTCACCATGGCCCTTGGGGATGGTGAGGACCTGGGCAATGGAGAAAGGAGAGAGTGAGAGAGAGAAAAATAGCAGGACCCTCCAGCAGAAAAATCCCTTACTCACCCCCCTGTAATTTGTGTCTGATGTTGGATGGGTGTTCTGCAATGGCCGGGTGGGGTTGTGGGGGGAGGGGCTGCAGGTTATTGGGATACGCTAGGTTGAGCAGGAAATTGAGAAAGAGAGAGATGAGAGCAAAGGTAAAAGAAGGCCTGAGAATATGGAACTTCACTCCATTTTTCAGTTCAATAAATGAAATTGTCAAGATCACAGAGTGTTTTATAATCAAAAGTCCTATTATGTTGACCACTGTGAGTTGTCTAGTTTATATTGTGGCCATTGAGTGTTACAATGGAATATGAGATGCTTAGGTTGCATTTGGTTTTGGTAGCCTAAGGTTTTGTTTTGTTTAAGTAGGCACTGCAGGGGTGGGCCATTGAGAAAAGGGAGTGCCCCATGCCCATGTCATCAATGTAAGAGAAGAAAGGACACCTTAGAGTTGGGTGTTTCCTAACATAAAAGGAACGAAATAAAAGGTTTCCTCTAGAGCTGGGCATCCCCAAACTCAAGAAGAATCAAATGGATCAGAAAGGTCTCATAGAGAGAAGCTGGCATCCTAGGTTAAATCTAGAGATGGGGTGCACCTCCACATCTGGAGGAGTTTCTGGGGCTGCATCAGAGCCTGATACTGGGGCCTTCAAGAACAGATGAGAGTCCAATGAGTCAGATCAGGACTGAATGGTGATGGGGAAGGCGAGATGGTCTTAAATTTTGGTCCTGGCAATTTGGCAAGCTGGGGAGTGTGACGTTCCAGTTTCCTCTATGAGTGGCATGGTCATCTTCAGAGGTGGAGTTTGCAGGGTGAATCCAGAGAGGTACTTTGGGACTTTGTTTCCAAACAACCCACCAGGACTAGGGAGTAAGCCCAGAATAAGCTGCCACTGCCAGTTGCTTCACCAGTTGCAAGGCAGAGTAGATCTAGGAGTCCCTTTTTTCACTGACTGCTGGGAGAGACTCAGAGGGAGACCACACCCAAGACCCACTGACTAGGATCTGGGAGCAAGCCAGGATCAATTGCCACTGCCCACTGCTTCCCAGGTTGCAAGGCCAGGGAGTTAGGGGTTGTCTCACACTGAGTCCCTGGTTTGGGCACCAGATGAAAGGCAAACTTGCCAGGACTGAGATGGGATGAGGAGTTCAGGCAAAGGCTTTATTTCAGGGAGAAACAGAGCCTCCCAGCTAGCATTTCAAGAGAGAAATGGTTGCCTCAAGGTGGCAGGGGATAGGGTTTCTATGGCTTAAGGTTAGGGGTTGAGGGTAAGGCTTAAGGAAATCTCTATTGTCTAGCTTTCAGGATTAGGTTGGAGGATTGGGGGCAAGAGTTAGTTAATGTTATATTTTCTAGTTTTCAAAATTCAGGGTTAAGTTGGGAGTTGGCAGTGCTTCACTGGTAAGGTTAAAATTTAAGCACTGCCTGAAACATACAGGGTTGTAAATGCTTTTTGCTGGGGGGTAGAGGTTGAGTAATGGTGTTAATGTAAGAGGGCAGTTGCTGGAACATGAGAAAGTACAGGTTAGGGTGGGAGAGCTGTTTGAAATGTTTGCCAGAAGTAGATTACATCGAGGGGGAATGGGTCCTGTTCTCCAGACCTAACAGGTCCCAGTATGGCAACTTCGGGAAAATCATGATACCAGTAGGAATTCTTTGTGTGCCATCATCTCTGGGTTCATTGGCTGACTCTCTTGATTTGCCCCTCTTGGTTCTCTGAACTCCTGCCATGTGGACAAACTCAAATCCACTTCTTGAGCTGAAGTCAGATCAGGCTTTTGTTACAGTCTTTGTTGTTTTCACCCATCAGGTAACGTAATTCTCTGTTTCTCTAACTATGAGAAAGAGTTATTAAGTCCCTCTGTTTTGTAAGCAAATAGCCTAGGTTTTTGTTTGTTCATGTTGCCTGAAATGCAATATACTAAAAATGGTTTGGCCTTTATAAAGGAAATTTATTAAGTTACAAGTTAACAGTCCTAAGGCCATAAAAATGTCCAAACTAAGGCATCCAGGAAAAAATAGCTTGACTCAAGAAAGAGCCAGTGGTATTTGGATTTTTTCTGTCAACTTGGAAGGTACCTGGTGACATCTGACAGCTTTGTCTCCTGGCTTCTCCTTTAAAACAGTTTCCCAAGGGGCATTTTCTTACTACATGTCCAAAGTTCTCTCTCTGGGTGTGTTCTGAAGTTTTTTCAAAATGGTTCCCTCTTAAAGGACTCCAGTAAGGGACCCACTTTGAATGGTTTAAGACATATTTCATGGAAACCACCTAATCAAAAGGTCCGAACCACCACTGGATAAGTCACATCTCTAAGGAAAAACTTTAAAAGATTCCACCATGAACAATATTGATCAGGATTAAAGTGTTTTTCTTTTCTGGGATATGAAACAGTTTCAAACTGGCACACCTGGTAAGGCCTTTATGGATTCATTACTGAACTGCTGAGTAAGAACTCTATGTTTTATTGACTCTTTTTGTTTCATGACAAGTGACAACTTTTATATGTGAGAGAAATAGGGAAAATGGCCTCTTCTCAGGAAACAAAATGGCTCAGATCTGCTTGCCCAACTTCTCCACAGTCCTATTTGCTAAACCTCCCACATCCTGTCCTTGTTTAAGTCTCAATAAGCACAAGTTAAATTTTGCATGCCTCTAGGCTGGTCCATTTCCCTGAATCCACATCAATGAGGGGGTTGTAACTGTAACCTCAGACCTTCCTAAGGAAGGTCATGTCTCTTCCTAATTGGATTAGCTTCCACGCTCAAGACAGTAAACCCACAACTCCTAGCCAATGGAGGATGGGTGAGTAGGAGGAGGAGGCAATTGCATCAGGGGACCTACACAATCTTTGTTACCATGCAGAATTGGTGCACTTACCTGCTTCCACTTGTCTGGTAAGTACCCTTTCTCATGAGAGAGAAATAAAGCAAAGGCTGTCTGATTTAACCTCTTGTCTTCAGAAATCTTCTTCTGGCTAGGCGACTGTCATCCCACTCAGTTGGGGGCTCATCTGGGATCTTGGGGCCAGGGAGAAGCTTGTAAACTCCTTCTCTGGTTGGCAAGATGTCCTGCCAAAGTTTTATGGTGGCCCTTGGTGCAGGAGTACTAGGAGGCTTCTCCTTGCCTTTGAACCCAAAGGAAGCAGAGGTTGAAGCAGATGCAGAAAAGGTCTGAAGTATAAAATTAGAGAAGAATTGAAATGAGAAGAGACACATAAGTCTGTGCACAGACCCAAGTAAGGGACCTTGTGTCTGGGGCCTGGGTGACTTGGATGAAAAGGTGGGGACTTGATTCTGAAAGTTCCTGTTGAGTCTGTGAAGTTGAGTACTACAAGACACCTCAGACAAGATACAGGGCAGGAAGTAGGAGCCAAAAGCCAGTAACCCCTTGGAAATCTCAGGAGTAAAAGTAGGAAAATTCAATTCTAAAAATAGCCAGCAGGAAACTTTATCAGAGGTACCAGACAGTAGTCCACTAGGGACAAAATTGAAAAATTGGGATGACCTTTCAAAATATAGGGGCAAAAAAAAAAAGACCTTGATAAAATATTGCTGTTTAATTTGGACTGGAATTCCCCTTAAGGGCAGAGTGGTTCATTGGCCAAAGTTCAGCTCTGCAGAGGACTGGGTTTGCCATGCTCTAAATTTATATGGGGATGAAAAGCAACCCAAATGTGAGGAAGAATGTTCCTATACTGCCCACTGGCTTCCTGAGTCAGGACAATATGGCCTGTCAGCCAAAGAAGAAAGTCTGGGAGGAGAAGAGTATAATGCCTAGAACTGATAAAATACCTAACAAAAGTGAGAGAAGACTTAAGGGAAACCACTCTGCCTTTAGGAATTAACCTGTTCATCAATGGCTCTTCCAAGAAGGTAGAGGGGGAAAGAAGGAATGGGTATGCAGTCATATATGGGGATAGGTCAGCCATGGTGGAAAAGGGACAGTTACCAGGTTCTTGGTCAGCCCAAACTTATGAATTGTATGCCTTAACCCAGGCCCTAAAGCTGTTAGAAAACCAAGAAGGAAGCATTTATACTGATTCCCAGTATGCTTGGCAGGTTGCACATGGTTTTGGAAAATTTTTGAAAGAAAGGGGAATGATAACAAATAAAGAAAAAGAAATGGTGCACACCAAACTAGTTAGTCTAGGGCTACAAAATCTACTTCTCCCAAACTCTATTGCCACTGTATATGTAAATGGCCATCAAAGGGGAAGCACAATTGAGGAAAGGGGAGTTAGGTTGGCAAATGAAGAAGCAAAAAAATTGCAGGAGCAGAGGAGAAAATTAAAACTCCAATAATGGTTTCAATACTCAGTCTGCTCATAGAAATTGGCAAGCCCAGCTTTAATGACAAGGAACTAGAGGGGGTAAAAGCAATGGGGGAACCAAAACTAAGGATGGGAAATGAGTTTTAAAAGATGGTAGAGAAATCATAAATCAGGTCCTTGCCAGGGAAGATTCTGGAAGAGTCATGGGGAGCTTGATAGAGAAGACCTAGAATACTTTGAATGGACTGTTGGTAGAAATGTGGACTCTAAAGATATTTCTGTTAAGATCTTAATCAGAAATTATGCACATATTATTGCCTCATGGAAGGAAGGTGAGCCTTGTTTTAGAATGGCAAAGAAGCTAGCAAAATTGACCACTTGTTTTAGATGGAAGGAAGATTTTAAAAGCTATGAACCTGGATATTTAGCTGAAGAGATTTCCAAATTAAACATGACAGTGTGGCCTGGTTTCTCCTGCAGCTTATAGTAAAATGAAGCAGGAAAGAGATAAACTGAGAATAGAACTCTTTGATATAAAGAAACCAGAAATTGATGTTCTGGAAAATTCTGAGCTTTCAGAAAGAAAGAGCCTAAATAATAGTGCTCCATGTGAGGATTTAACCAAACATGGAACCACTCAGCCATTTCAGAAATAGCCAGGATTTGAGATAGAGTTATCCAGGCATAATTTGTGGAAAGACCTTTTTTTCTGATGGGCATGAGCTCAGGCTATTATGTAGGAAACCAAAAAGAGTGTTGTGGGATCTATATAAGTGGAACCACTGTGAGTCTGGAATAAGAGGGGCACAAAAGGGAGACACTGGAGGAAAAATAACTTCAGAGGCAGAACTATAGAGGCTAAAGTCTGAATTCCAGAAACCATGGGTTAGGAGAGTGTACTCATCCAAGCACTTGGAGGGGGTGAATTTGCCCCAAAGGCAGAGGATGGGCCTTCCACCTAGTTGCAGTAGAAGAGTTGTACCACCTCTGGTCTTAAGAAGGTGGAGCACAATCCTTGGGGGTTGAGGAGAGCCTGGATGCCACCACCTTGCTCTGGAAGGGTTAAGCATGTGCCCAGGAGATGCCAGAGAGGATGACTGTGGCCCAGATTCTTGGAGAGGATGGAGCTGAGAAAAACATGGTCTCCTCAATGTCCCCCAATGTTGCATTCAGAGAGAGGTAGGCCACTGTATAGATTTTTGGAAAAGGTGGGAGTGCTGCTTTCTAAAGCCCCAAAGGTAAGTGAGTCTCCAACTTTGAAATCTAATGGATTTTGCCCTACAGATTACTGAAACAGCGTGGGTCCAGTGACCCCTGTGTTCTTTCCAATTTCACCCTATGGAAATGGGAATATGTATCCTATCACTGTCCCTCCTTTGTATGATAGCAGCAAAAATTTGTTCTCAGTTTTACAGGTGCAGAACCAGAGGAGAATTTTGCTTTATGGTAGACCATGCCTGTAGCTGACTTTGATGAGATTTTTTACTGTTTCTGATTTTCTATTGTATTTGTATTGTTACTAAAATATTTAAAGCTTTCTGATATTATTATGGAAAGAATGTATACTGAATTTAGAAGGAATATGCCTTTTTCAAGTCTGAAGGATAGAATGTTCTGGTTTGAAGCGATTATGTGCCCCACAAAAGCTATGTCCTTTAACCCTCATGCAATATTGCTGGATGAGAGCTTTCTGATTGTTTCTGTGGAGATGAGCCCCATCCAATTGTGGGTGGTAACTTTTGATTAGATGGTGCTCTAGCTTGCTAGCTGCCAGAATGCAATACATCAGAAATGGAATGTCTTTTAAAACAGGGGATTTAATAAATTGCTAGTTTATAGCTCTAAACCCACAAGAATGCCCCAATTAAAGCAAGGTTATAAAAATGTCTAGTCAAATGCAACAGGGAAATATACCTTGGTTCAAAAAGGCTGATGACATCCAGGATTTCTCTTTCAACTGGAAAAACATGTGGTAAACATGGCAAAGTCTTCAAGCTTTCTATCCAGACTCCTTGTTTCATGAAGTTCCCCCAGAGGCAATTTCCTTCTTCACCGCCAAAGGTCTCTGGCTGTGTGGACTCTTGGCTCTCATGGGTCTCTTATGGCTCTATGATCTCCTGGCTTTAGAAAGGGATTCTATCCAAAATGTTTCCTCTTTTAAAGGATTTCAGTAAACTAATCAAGTCCAACCTGGAGTGGGTGGAGTCACTTTTCTGTGGAGATAATCTAATCAAGTTTTCAACCTGCTTTGCTGAATATGGAATAAAAGAAACAGCTGCTCCTACAAAATTGGATCAGAATTAAAACATCACTTTTCTAGGGCACATAATCCTTTCAAACAAGCACAGATGGTTTTCCTGGAGATGTGTCTCTACCTGTTCAACATAGGGTTACTTACTAGAATTCTTTAAGCAGGAACCATTCTGGATGAAAGCATTAGAGCCACCAGGATGAACAAAGCCAACAGAACAGATAGAGCCCTAGGGAAGGCATTGAAGAAGTCTGGAGAGAAACATACCAGACAGCACCACATCCTCCCAACTAAGAAAGGAACACCAAACATCATCAGCTTTCTTGAACCAAGGAATCTTTATCTGAATGCCTTAATTTTTTAGCCTTTCCTTAATTTGGGTATTTTGAACTGTAAACCTATAACTTAATAAATTCCTCATTTAAAAGCTATTCCAATTCTGGTATATTGCATTCCCACAGTGTGCAAATTAAAACAGTCTGTCTACCTGTACAGTATATATTCTCATACTTCCAGATGGTAATAGCAAATTTTAAAAAATCTTATAATGCTCTATTTGAACTGCTTATAAATAATTAAATGTAATAAATATGTAAACTGATACTTCATAAAAAAAGAGCACAACTATCTGAAAGACAAGATTCAGAAACTTTTGTTTAATAATTACTGAATGAATATGGAAGATTTAGAAATTTCACAGAGAAATAAATTGTGGTCAAGATTAAGAAAAGATTGATGAGTCTATAATTATACTAATACAAAACTAAACAGCTTTCTGGTAAAATTATAACATTTTCTTAAATCATCATTTTCAGTGCAAAGTTTTCCTTAAGTAGTATTGTAAAAAAGCAAAAAGATTATAGTTTTTCAAAATAACTTATTTTGTCTATGTTAACATTAACATACCCTTAGTTGTTCAAAAGAAGCTTCTAAGTCTTTTCCTCACTTTAAATAAAAAACCAAAATATGTTGCATAAAAAAAGTTCAGCGTTATAATTAAATTTCCCTGTTGATTGCATTTTTACACTCTAATGCTACCCTAAAAGTGTTTCCTGTAAACTACAAATCAGCAATTCATCTTCAACAAAAAGAAACTTTTAAGGAAAGGTAGGAAAATATATATTTCATCTGTTAATTAATATAAATATAATAAATGTGTAAAAGTGAAACAGAATAAAAACTCTGCCATGGTTTGTTAATATAAAATAGCTGTCTAATGTTTTTATTTCTGAAAGTAACTTCATTTAAAAATGATTATACAAATTAAAGCCCAGATTATAGACTTTAAACTGTTATCTTTAAATTCTAAACTGCTTTACCCTTTGTATAGCCTAGCAGTTCCCTGGAATTTTGTCATCTATGTGAACCCAAAAGTCAGATTTAGTTCTGCATCTCTGAAAGTCAGCAACTGACTTTAAAATTTGCAAATGAAAAAGATCAAACTCTGCTTAAACATGTGATGAAATTGATCTGGTTAAAACTAAGGTAAATCAATATCAAGGTAAAAATAATATTGTCTGGAAAACTTCCCAACATTCATAAAGGATGTAAATATACAAGTCAGAGAAGCACAATGAACTCCAAACATAATAAATCCAAATAGGATTTCCCCAAGACACATACTAATCAGCCTGTAAAATGTTGAAGAGAAGCAGAAAATCCTGAAAACAGCAAGAGAAAAACAACCTACTACACACAAGGGAAACCAAATAAGGCAGTTCAGACTACTCACCTAGCACACTGGAGGTGAGAAGGCAATGGTATGATATATTCAAGATCCTGAAAAAGAAAGACTCCTAGCCAAGAATTCTATACCCAGCCAAATTGTCCTCCAAAACTGAGGGAGAGATTAAAGTTTTCACAGACAAACAACACCTGAAAGAATTTGTCAAGAAGAGACCAGCCCTATAAGAAATACTAAAAGAAGTTCTGCCACCTGAAAAAAAAAAGGAAGGAGAGGGAGGGCTGTAGGAAAGCACAGCATTGAAAGTACCACTAAAGGTAATTTGAAGAATACAAAGAGAAAGAGGAAAACAAATATATAGATCTGAAAAAACAAACAAAAAAATAAGATGGTGGATTCAAGAAATACCTTTTCAGTAATAACTTTGAAAATGTTTAATGGACTAAACTTGTCAATTAAAAGAGACAGATTGGCAAAATGGATTAAGAAACATAATCCCACTATATGCTGCTTACAAGAGACTCATCTTAGACACAAGGATACAAACAGATTGAAAGTGAAAGGATGGAAAAAGATTTCTATGCATGTTTTAATCAAAAGAAAGCAGGAGTAGCTCTACTAATATTGGACAAAATAGATTTAAAATGTAAAGGCACAATAAGAGACAAAAAAGGACACTATATACTAATTAAAGGGTCAACTCAACAAGAAGATATAACAATCACAAATGTTTATGCTCCAATAAAGGAGCTTCAAAGTACAAGAGAGAGACATTGGCAAAACTGAAAGGAGTGACAGATGTCTCAACAATACTAGTAGGAGACTTTAATACACCACTCTCCTCTATAGATAGAATGACCAGACAGAAGATCAACAAGGAAACAGAGAAGTTAAATAACTTGATAAGTGAATTAGACTAAACAGCCATATAAGGTCATTACACCCCAAATAACAAGGATATACATTCTACTCTAGCAATCATGGAACATTCTTCAGGATAGATCATATGCTGGGGCACAAAATAGATGTTTATTAATTTAAAAACATTGAAATTATTCAAAACACTTTCACTGATAACAATGTGATGAAGCTGGATCTCCATTACCACAAATAATGAGAACATTCACAAATATATATGGAGAGTAAATAAAACTCTCTTTAACAATCAGTATGTCAAAGAAGGAACTGCTAGGGAAATCAGTAACTATCTGGAGATGAATGAAAATGAGAATACAACTTATCAGAATTTATGGAATGTGGCAAAGGCTGAGTTGAGAGGGAAATTTATTGCCCTAAACGCCTATATTAAAAAACAAGAAACAGCAAAAATCAAGGACTTAACAGCACATCTGGAAGAACTTGAGAAAGAACAGCAAACTAACCCCAAAGCAAATAGAAGAGAAATAGCAAAGATTAAAGCAGAGATAAATGGGTGGGAGAACAAAAGAACAATAGAAAAAATCAATAAATCCAAAAGTTGGTTCTTTGAGAAAAATAATAAAATTGATCAGTCACTAGTAAGACTGACAAAGAAAAAGAGAGAGGATGCAAATAAATAATTTCAGAAGTGAGAAGGGATATGTTGCCACAGACCCTGAAGAAATAAAAGAAATCATAAGAGGATACTATGAACAACTATATACCAACAAACTTGACAATTTAGATGAAATGGACAAATTTCAGGAGAAACACAAGCAAGCTGCACTGACTCAGGAAGAAACAGAAGATCTCAAACCAATCTCAAGTATAGAGAGTCAGTCAGTCATCAAAAATCTTCCTACAAAGAAAAGCCCAGGGCCAAATGGCTTCACAGGGGGAATTTTATCAAACATTCCAAAAAGAACTAACACCAATCCTGCTCAAACTTTTCCAAAAAGTTGAGGAAAAAAGAATTCTATCTAGCTCATTTTATGATGCTAATATCATTTTAGTACCAAAACTGGGGAAAGATACTATAAGAAACGAAAACCACAGGTTAATCTCCCTAATGAACACAGATGCAAAAATTCTCAATAAAATATTAGTAAATTGAATGTGATAACACATTGAAAGAATTATACACCATGACCAAGTGAAGTTTATACCAGGAATGCAAGGATGGTTCAACACAAGAAAATCAATTAATGTAATACAGCATATTAACAAATTGAAGGGGGAAAAAATCATGTGATCATCCTGATTGATGCTGAAAAAGATTCAACAAAATTCAACATCCTTTTCTGATTAAAAAACTCCAAAAGATAGGAATCAAAGGTAACTACCTCAATATGATAAGCAGAATATATGAAAAACTGATAGCCAGCATTGTACTCAAAGCAGAGAGATGGAAAGTTTTCCCCCTAAGATCAGGAACAAGAAAAGGATGCCCACTGTCACCACAGTTATTCAACATTGTGCTAGAAGTTCTAGCTAGAGCAATCAGCCAGGACAAAGAAATAAAAGGCATCCAAATTGGAAAGCAAGAAGTAAAATTCTCATTATTTGCAGATGATATGATACTATACTTGGAAGATCCTGAGAAATCTACAGCAAAGTTACAGGAGCTTGCAAACAAATTGAGCAAGGTGGCAAGATGTAAAATTAATGTGCAAAACTCAATAATGTTTCTACACATGAACAATGACCTAACTGAGGAGTCAGTTACAGGAAAAAATTCATCAAAATAGCAACTAAGAGAATCAAATACTTGGAAATGAACTTAACTAAGGATGTAAATGACTTGTACACAGAAAACTACATAACATTGCTTAAAGAAATCAAAAGAGGTCTAGATAGATGGTAAGACATTACCTGCTCATGGATAGTAGGGGTAAACATAGTTAAGATGTCAATTGTACCTAAATTAATCTACAGATTTAACACAGTACCAAAGTTCCAACAACATATTTTGAAAACTTGGAAAAGCTAGTTACCAAATTCATCTGGAAGGGAAAGAGACACCAAATGGCTAAAAACATCCTAAAAATGAAGAATGAATAGGGAGGATTAGCACTCCCTGACTTTAAAATCCATTATAAAGCCACAGTCATCAAAACAGCATGATACTGGCACAAAGATAGAAGCATTGACTGATGGAATTGAATCAAGAGTGCAGAAATAGATAGTTAAATCTATGGTCTGCTGATATTTGACAAGGTGCCCAAATCCTCTGAACTGGGACAAAATAGTCTTTTCAATAAATGGTCATGGAAGAACTGGATATCAATAGCCAAAAGTATGAAAGAGGATCTTTACACCTATCTTACACCCATAAAAAATTAACTCAAAGTGGATCAAACACCTAAATATAAGAACTAGCACCCTAAAGTTTCTAGAAGAAAATGTAGGGCTACATCTTCTTGACCTAGTAATAGGAGGTAGCTTCCTAAACTTTACACCCAAAGCACAAGCAACAAATGAAAGAAAAGATAAATGGGAACTCCTCAAAATGAAATGCTTTGGCATCTCAAGAGACTGTCAAGAAGGTAAAGAGGCAGCCAACTCAATGGCAGAAAATATTTTGAAAACACATATCAAACAAAGTTTTGATATCCTGTATACACAACTATATCATACAATTCAACAACAAAAGAACAATCAACCCAATTATAAAATGGGCTAAATATATGAATAAGCATTTTTCTGAAGAGCAAATACAGATGGTTCAAATGCAGATGAAGAGATGTTCATTTTCATTGGCTATTAGGGAAATGCAGATCAAGACTACAATGAGATACAACCTCACTTCTACAATAATGGCTGCTATTAAACAAACTATAAATGTTGGAGGGGATGTGGAGAAATTGGGACACTTATGCGTGCTGGTGGGAATGTATAATGGTGCAGCTGCTTCCACTCTGGAAGACTGGCAGTTCCGTAGAAAACTAAATATCTAAATGCCCTATGACCCAGCAATAGAACTACTTGGTAGACACCCAGAAAAGCTGAAAACAATGACCGAAGCAATCATTTGCACATTGATATTCATAGCAACATTATTCACAATCACCAAAAGATGGAAACAAACCAAATGCCCATCAACAGAGGAGTGGATTAACAAAATGTTGTGCATATATATGATGGAATATTATGCAGCAGTAAGATGAAATGATGTCTTGAAGGACATGACAAGATGGATGAGGCTTAAGGACCTAAGGCTGAGGGAAATAAGCCAGACACAAAAGGACAAGATATTGTATGATTCCACTTTTATGACTATGGTAAAGATAAAATGAGAGGTTTATAAAACAAAATACAGGGGACTTAGAGAAACATAGAAGCTAAAGCTGGGTGAATGGTTAGCTAATGAGCTTGAACTCCAATGTGAGGGAATAGATAGAAGTGAAGGCAGTTCCTTAGAGGGTCTATAAGTAATATTACCATATTGAAGATGAACAAGATTAAAAGGGGTTGTATAGACCTATGTGCCCAACTGATTAACATTAAAAATATAAATTAGTTCTTGTGAGAAGTACTTCAAAGATATGATTCATGTACAAAGAGTGCTTAAGTCCAGGGTCCAAGAGGTAAACTGCTATTGCATGCATGGCTAAGTATGAGAGGAAAACATCGGCACTACAACAGCAACAGCAGGAGTAAATAATGGGGAGAAGGACATTTTAATAGGATGTATAGATTTTCTATTTTTCAAGGGTGTGTTTATTAGTTTTCTTTCTCTTGGGAACAGTGAAATTATCTAAAATTGAAGGTGTTAATGGACTATGGATTTTGGGTACCATACATGATCCCTGATGTATGCAGGTGGCTGAAATATGCACTGACTGAGAAGTAGATTGGTGAATGATGGTGTATACATATGAATGAATGTTGTGCTCCTACAAAAAAGGAAAGGAATTCATGAGGCAAGTGTGATGTGAATGAACATGTGGGATATTTGATGAGGCAAAATAAGCCAGAAACAAAAGAACAACAATGACATGGTCTCTTTTAGAAAATGCTTACAAGAGAACAGGGGCCTATGTTGTAAGCTTTTATAGCAAACACATTTAGTCCAGAGTGGTAATTATTATTTCTGGATTTCAAGAG
This sequence comes from Myrmecophaga tridactyla, assembly GCA_004026745.1. Lineage (NCBI taxonomy): Eukaryota > Metazoa > Chordata > Mammalia > Pilosa > Myrmecophagidae > Myrmecophaga > Myrmecophaga tridactyla. The sequence continues at coordinate 33,483 of PVIY010009786.1, read as the reverse complement.
GCTGTTATATATATATATCCTGATATTTAGAGATAAGAACATAGTCGATCAGGTTAATGTTAAAGTAATTCAAAACACAGGGAAATGAAGACAATGTGCATGTTTTATAACCACACATACTCTTTGAGACCAAAGGAAGAAAGGTTTAACTGGTCTGGAGCTGAAATTTTCTGTAGCACATAATCTAACTTAATTTATCTGTATACCTCATTTGAAATATTGATGCACAAGGAGCCCAGAATAAGAAAAATATCCTTTAATCCTCTATAGATTAATGTAATGCCTGAATACATCCTAGAGTATATTAAGCAGATAACCAAAAAGTATTTGCAAAGTCCCTTGAGGGATGGAGGGAAAATATGGAACTATTAAACTTTATCATCAGGAAATCCCCTAACGCTGTATCAAACTATTGGGACACCCAAATCAATAGGCCGTGCTCTTGATCTCGAGGCTTATTCTTGTGGCACTTATGTATGCAGTGGAGAAGTTTAGCCTTCCTATAGGAATGCCTAAGAGTTACTTCTGGAGGGCCTCTTTTTGTGTTGCTGAGATATGGCTTCACTTTCTCTAAGCCCAATTCTGCAAGTAAAATCATTGCCCTTCCCACTATGTAGGACTTGACCTCCAGGGTTGAAAGTTTCCCTGGCAACATGGGAGATGACTCTCATGGGTGAATCTGGCCCTTGCACCATGGAATCAACAATTCCATCCTGACCAAAAGGGGGAATAGAAGTATAACTAATAAAATATCAGTTGCAGAGAGAGTTCAAATATAGACAAGAGGCTACACTGGGGGTTGCTCTTATGTAAGCTTCAGTTAGACATTGCTATCTATCATAACCTGCCAATTTCCAACCAGGACCATTCCAGTCAATCCCAAAGAACACCTAGGGCAATATATAAGATTCCACAAGAGTTCCATGCACTATTGTAACTTTCTAGAAACCTGCAACTTCCAGATGGGTCCCTGGACCAGATAAGTCCTGAAACCTAGAAGGCCCAGAATCTCCAAAATATCAGATAGCTCCATCTCCTCACCCCATATTAGTGACAGACCCTTCCAACATGAAAAATTTAGAATGGCCATAGCCCAAACACCCCTAAAGAGAAGAATAGAAAGATCAAAGGTGATGGTGGAGTTATACAGAGAAGATAGGACTTAACAAATGAATACAATTGCTGAATCATTAAAATTATATCTCTTTAAGTCTCCAGTATCTTAGGGCAGCTAGAAGCAAAAACCTAAAATTGTGGAATCATAACCCATGTCAAACTCTGAAATATGTTCTACTATGAATTGTGGTGCTGTGCTTTGAAATGTATGGTTTTTTTGTATATGTGTTATTTTTCACAAAAGTAAAGAAAAAAGTTAATTGTTGTGATAAAAAAATATGTAAGTCTTCTAGCCTCCTATGTTCTGGAGCACCTAGCAGTAGAAATCTGAGATAACCATATGGTAGCCTATGACAAACTCTGGGATCTGTCCTGTATCTTCTTGTTGAAGAGTGCTTTGAAAACTTGCTTTTTTATTTCTTTGCTTTGTATAAATTTTATACTATACAATAAAATGTTTAAGGTGCTGTTTTTCTGTCTTTTCTGATTGCATTTGTGTAAATAAAAAAATTAACTAAGAAAAATTTTAAAACATATGTGTGTGTATGTGGCAACTTGGCCAAGTTGTGGCACCTGTTTGTCTGGTTGGACAAGTGCTGGCCTGTCTGTTGCAATGAGGACATTTCATAGAATTAGATCATGATCACGTCAGTTGCATCCACAGCTGATTTCATTTGTAATCAGCCAAAGGGGAGTGTCTTCTGCAATAAGTGATGCTTAATCTGATCACAGGAAGCCTTTTAAGGAGGATTCAGAAGAGACAGGCACTATTTCCGCTTTGCCTGGTAAGCCTCTCCTGTGGAGTTTGTCCAGACACTCCATCAGAGTCGTCGGCTTCACAGCCTGCCCTGTGGATTTTGGATTCTGCATTTCCACAGTCATGTGAGACACTTTTATAAATTCTATATTTGCAAGTGTTCCCTGTTGATTCTGTTTCTCTAGAGAACCCTAACTAATACAGTATGTATATATACAATATACCTACGCAATGTTGTTTTGTTTTCTGTCTTTAAGTTATTTTTTTCTGATTGATTAAGTCAAATGTACCGTGCTTTGAAATGATATCCTATTGAGTTTTTTCCAAAATAATTCATTTTTCACAAAACTGATATGAGTGATACAGAATATGAAATTTATTGTATGGATTAGCCCTTGTACAATTGTGGGAGATGATGGATGAAAGGTTTTAAGATATGAGGTAATTGAGAGAAAGGAAAGTAGACAAAAGGATTGCAAATGAGCGTGCTTTATTGGCTGCGCTCCCGGGCAGAGCTCACTGAACCCATAAGGGAATGAGGTGAGTTCGCACACAGGCTTTGGCCAGTGCAGTTTTTAAGGGCAGGGATCAGGTGGTGACATGAAAGGGGTGGCACATTAAACAAAGGATTATTATGCTAGCAAGTTGAGCAGCAGATGGTTAGATGTCCATGAATAGATGTTTGCTGTGCAAGGACCTTGATTGTAACAGTTCACTTCTCATCCTGGAGTGACTTCATGATTCCAGCCATAGAGCCCTCCCTTATTCCCCCGACCTAACAGTGGAGAATTCTACTCAAAGCTGTTTCTTCTCCATCTGTTGTGAGGTTTAAAGGTTCTATATGTTAGCTGGAAGTAAAGTGGGAGAGAGCTAGGACAAGCTGTGATTCACAAGAACAAACTGGAACCCATACCTGCTCTACCCCACCTCCAACCTTAATGACTCTAGAGACCTGCAGGAAAAACTGACATCCTTCACCCCAAAGCAGCACAAGCTCCTCGTTCAGGACCTGGAGGAACTGAGGGAGGAGATGGACAGGACCTGAAAGGTCTATAAGTCTGTTGGTCCCAGATCAACAAGAGGAACCAACAGTCCAATGATGACACCAATGTTGACCTTCAGAACATGAAAATGGCTGCTACTTCTCTTCCATCTTTCAAACCTCTGGCAAGTTTTTCTCATAATCAACTTCAAAGTAGAATCAACCAGAGCACAAATTCTGAGAAATATAGTTGCCACTTAGCTAAGTTGACACAGTATATGGTCACCAGGTTCATCTTTATCAATTCAACATTAATTTACACCTCTTTTCATCACACTTAACTTTTAAATAAAGATGATTGTAAAATTTAAAAAAGAACTGATAGTTGTTCATGAGCCATTTTCTTCTGGCTTTAAACATTTTTCCTTTTAAATGCAAGGTCTTTTCAACAAAATAATGTTTGTCATAAGTTTGGTACTGAACATTCATAATTGCTATGCAATTATGAACAAAAACACATAAAGCTTTGAATATAATTAAGTAGCATAAAAATGAAGGTTGTTCACTCTATAATGATGTGTTGGTTTGAAAATACTATGTATCCCTGAAAAGCAATGTTTTAATCCTGATCCAATCTTGTGGGAGCAGCCATTTCTTTTAATCCTGATCCAGTACTGTAGGTTGGAAAATTCTGATTAGATTAGCTCTGTGGAGATATGGTGCACCCAATTGTGGGTGTGACCTTTTGATTAGATGGAGATGTGACTCCACCTATTCCAGGAAGGGTCTTGATTAGTCTACTGGAATTCATTTAATGAGGAGACATTTTGGAGAAACCTCAAAAATGACAGAGCCAACAGAAACTTCAGAGCAGAACTGACACAGATTCCAACAGTTGGAGCCCAGCAGAAATTGCCATGAGGTGTTAAGCAAGGCAGAACTTAAAGAAAGCTAAGGGAAGCCAAGAGATCAAAGCCCACACAGGAACAGAGGATGAAAGCAATGGAGCCCAGAAGCAAGGGACCAGAAGATGCTTGCCACATGGCTTCCCAGCCGACAGAGCTGTTCCAGATTCATTGGCCTTTCTTCAGTGAAAGTAACCTCTTGTTTGTACTTTAATTTGGACAGTTTCATAGGCTTAGAACTATAAATTTGTAGTTTGTTTTGTTCCCTTTTGGAAGCCATTCCATTTCTGGTAGATCACATTCCGGTAGCTTGCAAACTAGCACAGATGGTATCTTATAATTAAAAATATCACTAGGGCTGAAAATAAAAGATCGTTTTTAAAAAGTTCTCATAAAACTAAAAGTATCCTGCTGAATAAATATATAGATCTGGCTTTTTACATTTATGTACAATTAAGCAATTTATGCTTAATTAATACTATGTTCTTTGCCATTTCCATATGTAACTATTCTCTTTTCCATTTCTTAAACATGTAAGCACTTCAGATCACATCTACCCTCCACTTGCCATTCATAATATTTATATCTCTGGAGAAAAATGATCAGAATTGGTCAAATGTTCAGCATGTCTTCGTATCTGGTCATAATAACACTATGGCAATTGTTTTATGATGGAGAAAATTGTAGCCATAAAAATGTCTACCAAGAAGAGTAATGACTCCAGATAAAAATAGTAACTTGCTAAGTTGTGCATAAGTGGTACTGTGAGGTCTGAATAGAGGCCATCTATGGGGTTGTCAGGTAACCAGATTTGTATAAGGAACTTTCCTCTAATTAACCTTGTTTTCTCATTTGTTCCTTTTGTTTTATACTGATTTCACTGTGAAAAACAAATAGGAAATCAGACTTAATTTCTTATGAATAGAGGGCTTAATGGCAACAACACTTTTTCATTATACTTAATCCTATGTAGTAGTAATTTATTCTCTATATAAATTTGGACACTTTATAATATTGCTTGAGGGCTGCCATAATAAGGAATTGGCTATAATTCTCATCTTTTTCCAACTTTAAATTTGAATAATTTTTTAAATCTCCATTTATTTTTCACATGTTGCAGAATATTTCCCTCTGATATCTGATAACACTTTCTTGATATCACTATCCTTTTTTCAGTTGTGCTGATGGGAATCTCATACTGATTCAATTAACCAATTGGGCACAAAATTCCACACTCCAATGTACGTTCTACTCAATCAGCATTCCTTAACTAAATGATGTGTATCTTCACCTCTGTTCCCATGATGAAAACTTTCTTTCATATAGCAAGACCATTACATTCTGGGGCTTCAATATTAAAACTTTAGGTTTTGGATCCTTAGTGGAATTGAAGCATTTCTTCTTGGTTTCTTGTCTTATGGTTGATGATTTAGCTTTCTGTTACCCTTTATGTTAACCCATGCTAATGAGAGAAATAGTCTAATTGTCCATGGACATATGTGCATGGGTCTGTGGTTCCATCAACTCTTTCTTTAATAGTGCTGTTAAAAATGAATAACAGTGTTATTTATACACCATAAAATCCTTCCTAAGGGTGCAATCAATGACTCTTGGTATAATGACATAGAAATGCTTCATAATTCAATATAATAAGTTCAATCATATGCCATAGTTTCTAGTTAAAAACAGAAATAATCTTTGGATAATTATTTAGCAATCATAATAGTTTTCTAAATATTTAGCAAAGTAGACAAACAAGGGAACCCAATTTATCACTAAGTGTGAACCCATGACATAAAAAAAGTACTATTAAAAAATTACACCAGTATATGAGAAATTTTATGGGAATGCTTATTCTTTTTCACAAATGATATTATTGATGGAATTAATGGACACAAGAGATGTTCAGTAATATTAGAAAAAATATCTCATTCAAAGTGAAGAAAACATTTTATTGCTCACATTGAAAACTATTAAAATGTTTCCTGAGAATTCAGAGTGAAGTATAATTAATACATAGATATAGAACTTCGTTTGTTTTTATGAAAATGAATCCCTACAAAAGCCTATATATTTCCAATATATATATTTATAAAATCTTCTAAATTCAAACATTTTCAGAATAATGTAACTTTATGCTATCCTTTACTCAGGAGCAAAATGAACTCTTTGTTTATGGATATGTGGGCATGTGCCAGTAGTTCCTTAGACTCTTCTGTAAGAACTTTCTATCTGGGCAAGATTCCATTCTATAGAACTTTACTCATTGACAACTTCTTCTGTGAAATTTCATCTCTATTGCCATTGAGGTGTCAAGACACTTCCCAGCATGAGTATACCAAACACTTGAGTGGTCTCATTATTTTGTTTCTATCATTCATGCTTGCATTCCTATGCCCATGTGCTTACTGTGGTGATTCAGACACATTTAAGTAAAGGATAGACCAAAGCTCTCCCCATTTGCTCCTCCCAGATGGCTGTGACAAATCTATTCTACAGGACACCATTTTCCATTTAAGCCTACACACCTTAAGCCACACTGAACAGGATAAAGTGGTGACATGTTCTACACATTAGCACCCTTTTCTATACATCTACTTCATGAGGTATAAGGAGATCTTGAAGGCCATAAGAATTTTTTTCAGGTAATGAAATGTGTAAAGATGTGACTTTAGGAATCCGTATTGATTTAGAGTGCACATCATAAAATGCCTTGACTAGTCTACTGCTTAGAAAGATATGAACTCTTTTTAGAAACTCTTTCTAGTAAACTCTATTTAGAAATGTTTACTAAATAAATACACAAGTAAATATCTTTACTTCTCTTCTTTTCAGAAATTAAAAAAACAATTGATATTGGAACTATATGGATTGCCAAAAAAGAATCCAGAGAAATCAAGTGATAATCAGCTTTGTTTAACTACTAAAACTATGTTATTAATTCATAAGAAATATACTGGAATGCCCTTTTATCACAATAAAATGCAGTCCATGTGAAATATAGTATAGCTAAAGCATAACATCAGGTCATGTATACAATGACCAAACTTATGTACTTCGAAGTATGTATATCCACTTATTGATTTACTTTATTTCTTTTCTTTTCTTCATTTCTTCCCTTTCTTTCTTCCCATCTTTCTCTCTCTTTTTTCTTCCCTTCTCTTTCTTTCTTTCTTTCTCTCTTTTTCTTTCATATTGTACCTATATGGCAGCTGTCAATAAAATACACAAACAGTTTACAAATTTTTCTGTGGACACAGAAATAAGAATCCTGGGTACATAACCAACAATCAATTGCATCATCATATTTAAGTAAGGAATATACATAACTTTAAGAAAACATCCAAATTATTTTATGAGTTGGTTTTAATATTTTAAATTCCAGTCATCAAATAATGAGAATTTTTGGTATCTAAATGCAGATAATAATTAATACACTGTAATTCTAAACATGTGGTGCTAAATGCAAAATTAGATATAAGATATTATATGAATAAGCATAACATTATTTTGCAAGTCTCCTGTTACCCATGTTGAAGAGTTTATATTTCATATACTCTTACCCTATAACTGGAATTATGGATTTATAGGTCATGAAAAATTTCATTAATGCAAAAAATCACATTTTATTTAATGATTTCAATAGTCAAATATCCCAAAAGGATTAAATGATATGCTTTTTATTGATTTCTTCCCTCTTTTTCAAGTATCTTAGGAAACTTTGTTAATTTTGACAATTTCACAGTTGCCAAATAATATTTAACGTTAGCACTGCTTACTTCATATGAATCAATTTGTACAAAGTATCTCTTACTATATTTAAACAAGTCATATATTGTACTCATTTGTTAATAGGACCTTTGAAGATCTTACTCAGGTTTGGTCAATTGTATAAGTGTGGGTCATAACCCATAATTCTAGAGAACTAGAAGAAGATTTAAGTAGAAACCAGATAAACAGACACAAGTAGAATGAACACCACACAACTTGAGACAGAGAGGCAAACCAAGTAATCCCAAGGATGGTGACAGGCCAGAATCCAGTACACTAGATTCTAAAAGAAATTATGACTTTGCCAGTATCTTCACTAAGAATTTCTGACATTTCACTCCTGTATGATTGAAAACTTGATGATATTAATCAATTGTATGGTATTTGCATTGGAATCTCTGGCAACCTAAGACAGATTTTGTTACCAGAAATTGAATTCCATGATTAAACAGCTAATATGTTGAAGGGGCTTTGGAATTGCTAATGGTTAGAAGCGGGATGAAGTTTGAGGTGCTCGAGAGGAAAAGCTTAGATTTTATAGAAGCAGATTTCAGTGGAGGTGTGTGTTCTAGTTTGCTAGCTGCTGGAATGCAATATACTAGAAACAGAATGGCTTTTAAGAAGGGGAATCTATTAAGTTGCTAGTTTACAGTTCTAAGGCTGAGAAAATGTCCCAATTAAAACAAGTCTATAGAAATGTCCAATCTAAGGCATCCAGGGAAAGATGCCTTGGTTCAAGAAGGCCAATAAAGTCCAAGGCTTCTCTCTCATCTGAGAAGGCACATGGTGAACACTATCATGGTTTTCCCCTCAGCTGGAAGGGCACATGATGAGCACAGCATCATCTACTAGCTTTCTCTCCTGGCTTTCTGTTTCGTGAAGCTCCCCAGGAGGCATTTCCTTTCTTCATCTCAGAAGTGCTACCTGATGGACTCTTCACTTTCTGGTGCTGCAGCATTCTCTGCTCTCTCCAAATCTCCTCCTTCTCCAAAATGTTTCCTCTTTTATAGGACTCCAGAAATTTATCAAGACCCACCCAAATGGGTGGAGACATGTCGTCACCTAATCCAGCTTAACAAACACTCTTGATTAAATCACATGTCCAGAGATGATCTGATTACAGTTTCAAACATACGTATTGAATAGGGATTATTCTGCTGTTATGAAATGGGATTTTGATTAAAACATGGCTTTTCTAGGGTCCATACATCCTTTCAAACCAGCACAGTATGGATATTAGGGAAATTTCCTGTGAGAGCACAGAAGTAATTTAGAGATTTACAGAAATATTTGTATTCTTAGAGAATGTATATTCATAGTGAAAAAATTTTGTAGAAATATAGACATAATACACAATTCTGCTGAAGGGCATCAAAGGCAACAATGAATGTGGTAATAGGAAAGTAGATAAAAAGTGATCCTACATATAAAATGTCAGAAAAGTTGACAAAATTTTGTTCTGATGTCAGGTAGAGGGCAAAACATACAAACAGTACTCTTGGATATTTAGCAGAGGAGAATTCCAAATTATGCATGGAATGCATGCCTGGTTTTTCCTTTCCACTTATCATAAAATGAGAGATGAAAGGGATAAACTGAAGACTGCACTGATAAGGCAAAGGGAATCAGAAATTTTCATCTAATCAAGGTATCTGTGAAATTAGTGCCAAAAATTACTCTATTGGGGCCTTTCCTGAGCTCCATGGCAAGAGAGTTAACAGTGAATGGGACATCACGTGAGGGTCTGGCTGAATAGTTCTTTTTTAGGAAGATTACATGTATGAATCACGAATCCTGACAGCCCTTACAGAGGAAATAAGGATTGGATATATATTTATCCAGAATTTGTGGAATATCCTTTTGTGTGATGGCTTGGACTCATTTATATTCCCTTCAAGCCATCAAGGGTCTTGAAATTTTTTGTGAGAAGAAATATTTCCAACTGAACTGAATGAGGCACAAATTTAACCAAGTGAAGGAAAAATGACTGCAAAGGCAGTACAATGGAAGCAGAAGGTCTTTCACCCTGGTTTACAGAAATTGTGGGGCCCATGACCCAGCCATCATACAAAAGTGCAAAAAAAGTACATTACCTATAATGTAGCAATTACATTTCTCAGTATATACTCAGATGTGAAAGCAAGGATATGAACAAACATTTGTACATCAATGTTCATTGTGGCACTCCTCACAATTGCTGAAAGATGGAAACAATCCAAAAGTCCATTAACAGATGAGCAGATGAACAAAATTTGGTATGTATATATGATGGAATATTATGCAGCTGTTAGAAATAATGTGGTCCTGAAGAATGTTACCACATGGATTGTTGACTGCAGCTATGACCTTAAGGAATGTTAAAGTAAAATGAGAGAGAAAGGGATCAGGGGATCTGGAGACATCAGTCTTCAGACAAGTTTATTTCAGGCAGGTGCACAATTTATATACTGGTAATAACTATGATAAATGTTGTTTGTGTACAAAAGCTAAGAAACATATAGTGCAAAAACAAGTTGAAGTAAATAATTCTAAGGTTAGAATGTTGTTTTCCTTTAAGCAAGTCTCTTCTGCATGTCATTTTACTTTATCTGCACATCTAAGTTTCTATTGAAGTTTCATGCTCTAAAAATGTATGCCTTCACTTTCTCATAGTTTATGAACCAAGTCTGCAATTTCAAGTTAAGCATTAATCTTTTAACTCCTACAATGGATGAACCTTGAGGACATAATGTTAAGTGAAATAAGCTAAACACAAAAGGACAGATATTGTATTATTTCACTAATAAGAATGAACTAGAACATGTAAGTTCAGATTCTTAAAATATCAAATATAAGATACCTAGAGACAGAAGCTAGAAAAGAGGGAACAGTTACCTGATATGTATAGAATTGTTAATGAGGTTGAACTTTTTAGATGTTTGAGAATGGATCGAGGCAATGATAGTTCACTTTTGGAATTATAAGTAATAGTAATGTATTATAGGTGAATTTGATTGATAGCAGTCATTTAAATTATCTAAATAAGTTTTTACATGAATCATTACAAATGTAAAATAAAATTGAGTGGTATATGGGAAAACATAACTATTGCAAACTGTTGACTATAGTTAATAGTAATGTTTTGGTATTCGTTCATCAATAGGAACAGAGTACTACACCAATACTATGAGTCAACAATGAGGGGTAAGGGGTACGGAAGGATTTGGGTTTTATTTTTTATTCTTATTTTGGTTCTGCAGTAATGAAAACATTCTAACATCCATCCTGGGGATCTATGCACAACTATGTGATGATACTGTCAGCCAATGATAGTATATTTTGGATGATTTTTGAATTGTGTGAATACATATCAATAAAATTGAAAAAATATGAGCGCCTTCCACCCTGGTTCAGAGAATCTGTGGGGCCCATGACCCAAGTTCTTGAGAGACTTTGGTTCCCAATCTGGTTCTTAGAGAAGGTACAGCCTATGGTTGAAGTTCCAGGGAGAGCATGTCCACTGTGCAATACTTGGAAAGGCTGAGGCTGTCACTCCCTTAGGCCAAGGGAACAACCACTTATTCACAGATGACTTTCAGAACTTAGAACCTAATGAAATGTTCACTACTGTATTTCAGATTTGTTTGGCACCAATGACCCTTAATTTTATTCCAATTTCTTCCACCTGTGAAGGAAATGTCTATTCTGTGCCTGCCCCACCATTATATTTTGGATACAAATAAATGGTTTACTATATTTTGAGGTTTCAAAGCTTCACAGGAGAAGTATTTTGCCCCAGAACACATCATATCCATAACTTATTTTAATGAGTTTTTTACTCAGAGTTGTTACTGAAGGCCCTTAACATTTTGCTATTAGGGAGATGGTGAATGTATTTTGTATGTGGGGAAGCCATGTTTCTTTGGAGTTTGGAGGTTAAACTGTTGTACATTGATTCATATACCACAAGGAAAGATGTGTCCATAGTCTTAATCTCTGCTTCTGTGTTTATAAATCCATTCATAGCTAGTAATTTTAATAGACATAGTTGATTTTTGACTATTGAGCTTTGTACATACGATGGGAATAGAATACTCTCCTCAACAAATGATGCTGGACAACTGGATATCCAACTGCAAATGAATTAAGTGAAATCCCTACTTCAAATTTCATGCAAAAATTAAATCAAAATGGCCAGAGACACTCCCCTAAGTGTCTTTAAATATATGAAGCCTTATTTACATGGGCCAAAACATAACTAAAAATATCATCTGGAAAGGGTTCTTTTCACATACTCAGATTAACATTAAGGATGTGTTTTAATTTAGTTTTGTTTTTTCTCCCTATGGTATATAATTTGTACTACCATTGTCCATACTCTGGATCCCAGATAGACATGTTTTTCCCAAATACAAAATGCATTCAATCCAATTTCTAATGAAAATGATTTAGTGGTGTGCTCCGTAATGGGAAAAAATCCTCCATCTTATGGACCTCTGGAACCTAGAAAACAAGTTCTTTACCTCAAAAATGCAGTGGGGAGGCAGGCATAGGATAAATATTTCCACTTTAGAAGAGGAAGAATTTGGAGCAAAATAGGGGTCACACTTCCCAAACAAGTCTGAAACACAGCAGGATGGACTATTAGATTGCAAGGTCTGAGAGTCATCCATCGATCAAAGCTTTATACTCTGTGCCAGATGGAGCAGAAAATCCATGTTTCCAAGCCTTTGTGCAGTGTCCATGCACCATTGAATTCAAAAGTGTAGGCTGAACACTTTCCAATCATTGGAATGGCACCTTCACTTTGTAAGAATGCAGATATATAGTCCCTGTTACATCAGAGAATTGGGTGATGGCTTTCTCCATAAATATTGAGATTGAAGTCCCCTCCAAGTGTTGGGTAGATGACTATCCCCTTCAAAGATAAGGCTGGACAAGCTATTTGCATACCAATGAGTGAACTTGCTTTCTTGGCAGGAGAGGCTACTTTGGGCACAGATGTCTGTGCCAATGTTTCTGGGCTTGATTTCCATCTACTTTCAATTAGCACCTTCTCCATCCCTTTCAGCTCAGCTTGGTATTGCTTATATAATACCAATTTTGAAAAGACCTTGTTGGTTTTTGTGCAGTTCAAGGTTGTCAAAGATCAGATGAAAGGACTTTTCACAACTGTTTCCTCATAACTTTATTTTAAATCTTGTCTTTAACTGAAACAGTTGTCTAGATCCATGTTCAGTCATGCCTCCACTAATAAAGGGGTTTTCACTTAAATCATGACAGGTAACACAATTTTCTGGGAAGTTGCTCCCTGAAATCTCAAGGATATATTGATAGAGATCTTTCTGTTCTTATTTTTGGAATGCTTTATCTGCATAGGCTGGGTATTTTCAGTTTCAACAATTTTTGCTTTTTTGTGCTTAATAGTTTAATTTTTATCTTAATATTTTCCTGTAGTCATACTTATATATGCTGCAATGAGAAATGAGGCCACACCTCCCATGTTAGAAAACATTTCAGCTAAATATCTAAGTTCTTTGCTTAATAAGTTCCAGGTTCAATCCAACATAAAAACATAATTTCACCAAGTTATCAGCTACCTTATAACAAGGACTACCTTCCCTCCAGATTTCAATAAAACATTCATCATTTCCCTCTTCAGTTTGAACAAAGGTACCTTTAATGTCGATAATTTTACCATCAGTCTCTGCAATGTAATGTAGGCTTTTGCTTCCAAGTGCCTCATCACCTTCTAGTCCTTACCCAATCCCCAACTCCAAGGCAACTTCTACACTTTTATGACTTGTAATAGCCTTACCTGACTTTCCAATGCCAAAATAGTCTTGGAGTCCTAGCTTATATGAACAAGACAAATGCCACACTATGGGATACATAACAACAGGAATTTATTAGGTCAAAGCTTCTGAGGCTAGAATCCTAATTTCCAAATAGATGAGTTATATTCTGTTCATTTGGAAATCCTGGGGCTCTTTAGCTTTCCTTTCCTATTATGATGCCCAATCTTTTCACTTCTGGGTTCTATTAACTTCCTGTATCTCACTCTGTTACATGACTTTCTCTTTATAAAGTGTCTGGAAATCGGATTAATGTGCAATCTTATTCAGTTGGGTCCATCCTTAATAAGAAATTGCATTTCCTCAAGGTTTAACTTATAGTGGGTCACACCCACAGTAACTGAATAAAATTAACAACCTCCCATGGAAAATATACACTTTAACCAACCACAAGTGTGAAGTTTTATGTTTGCAAGTGTTAGGAATTAGGTTATGTTTACAGTTTACCATAGCACTTAGTTATTAGAAGCTAGTATGTACACAGGATTCCTTGCCTTTGTCTTCCCTATATTCATGGGTTTTCCTAAAGAATCCTTAAATAAGGTCCAAGGCTTAATTTTTTTTTCTGTTTTCATCCACTTTCATTATTGATGGGGGGTTTACTGATGATCTTCAATGTGTGAGGAAAGTGAAAGTTTTTTTTTTATCTTATGATTTTCTCTCCATATTTTAGTTAACATGTTCCTGGACAGTAAACTTAACAAGTGTTTTTCAGCTTTTTAAAGCCTCCTTTTCCTATGTTAGAAATGAAATGTAGAAACAGGCTGTTTCTGAATATTTTCCTTCCCATACTTCTAAAGATAGATGGGGTCTGATTTCAGTATTTTCCTTCCACAACATGGAAGGATAAAGGTGGCTACAATTCAGTATTTCCCTTCTCCTTTTCCACTTAGTTTCTGATAAAAACAAATTTTGCTATGCTCGGGTAAAATAGTTTTTTTGAGGGCAGTTCTTTTAATGAAAATAGATCAATCAGTCTATGCATATTTCAAAATATTTACTTTCCCTGTCCTTACTAGATGTAAAAGGAGAATATCCCCTGTCTTCACAAAAGGAAAATGGTGTGGCTGCTGGAGATATGTCTTAGAAAAATGTGGTTATTTCCCTCTGTATCCAGTTCTTCTGGAGTCTATTACTCACAAGATTGTCTATGCTGAGCAACCATAAATTTGTCAACTAGAGTTCAAACATACCCACTTGTACTGCCTCCAGCAGAGATCTTCTATTTCCTTCCTTCACATCCTGGTTACAGTCATTCACATTAACTGCCTCTATTATGTTTACAGGAAAGTAGTATTCCCTGTGACTTCAATCCTCTCATAGATGTAAGAGGAGTCATTGTTTTTAAGATCTTTCACCATTTTTGTGTTTTAGAGATGAGGATGATGATTTCAAAGATGGTCACATGCTGCATGAAGAAGTTAGAAGTCTGAGAACTGTATTTTATATGTCAACATCTCAGAAATATTACAAATGGATTTTTGCTGGTATCAAAGAATCCTCAAAAATTATTTTAACATAGTCTATTCCTATAATATAATACACTGAACAAATTGGAGAAAGACCAAATTTCCCTTCTGAATACCATTTTAACAAATCAAAAATGTCATTCCCTAGAAATTATTATAATCTCTTTATAAATTCTCTAAAAAGACTACTAACACTTTAAATATGGTTTCACACTAATACATAAATAATTAATCCAGAACAATAGTGAAAAAATGGTACACTACCAAAATGTACATTGATTGTTAGCCTTTTATCCAACAAAAATAAACAATAAGGTAGTAGGTGTATCAACATTCAACTTAGGGAGGAGGAATGATAAAACATATGCAAGTAAATTAATGATAAGAGCCTAGAATCTAAATGGAGCAAAATGCTTTTCAAGGAAATGGGTCCTAAATTGAAGAAATATGGTAGATATGTTATCTTACCTGAAATTATTGAGGGGTGTGATTAAACAATAGTGCAATTTAACAATAGGTAAATATAACTATGTATACTATATATTTCCTCTGTGTCCAACTAGTAGATTAACCATAAAACAATAGATGAAAATTAGGACATCTCACATTGGGTTTTACTATTCTCTCCATTCCATTATAGTTAAGTGTTATGCAAAGAGAATATCCAGAACAATTTCTTGATCTCATAGTTATTTTCTTTGGATGAAAATAACTGTTTCTAAAATTACTTCCAAAATTAATTTTTATCTTCTACTGTCCATATTTGAAGATAAATTATCAACCATCTCCTACACATCCTATGAAAATCTATCCTGGAGCTTTAATATTTTTTATGTAGAGAATAGTAAATATAATCTCTCCATAGCAAAGGTGTTAAAAATATTACCTCTTTAATATAAAATTAACACATGTAAAGAATAGCAAAATTCAAGAATACAATTTTAAAGTACAGAATTATGCATTTTAAATACAATTTAAAATTAATACAATTTTAAAGTACAGACTGTAACCAGGATGTGAAGGAATGAAATAGAAGATCTCTGCTGGAGCCAGTACAAGTGGGTATGTTTGAACTCTAGTTGACAAATTTATGGTTGCTCAGCATAGACAATCTTGTGATTAATAGACTCCAGAAAAACTGGATATGGAGGAAAACAATCATTGATAAAATGCAATTTGAAATGCAGTTTAAATTTAAGTTACTGGAAAATGTTAATGATGCAAGGAGAGTAATGAATATTCTCATAGATTGGTGGGTGAAAATTTAATACATGTAAAATTTTGTTCATCTAGATGTAGGTGTTTTCTTAGTTTCCTGGAACTAGTCCAGCAAAGTACTACAAACTTGTTTAATATGCTAGAAATTTATTGGTTGACAATACAAACTTCTGGGCTTCAAAACTCCTTATCAATACATTGGCAGAGTCATGCATGTGCTGAAATCTTCTGGTTCTGGCAGTGGCAATTCATGAAGCAATTCAGTGTCTGACTCCAGCATTTAGTTTGTTCTCTTTTCTCTCTTTCTGTCCATATTTAATCTCTTTTTAAGTATGCCAGTCATTTTTCCCACCCATTGTAGCTTAGCCTCATGATATCTTCAAAGATCCTCATTCTTAATAGGATCCTCCCTCTAAATAAGATCATATTTATAAGAATGGAGGGCTAGAACTTGAAAATATCTTATTGCAGGGCAAAATTCAATCCAAATCAGGTGTCAAAATTACAATTATATATATATATATAAAATCTTATCAATCCTCCAGAAGTAGTTCAACTTTTACTATAAAAGACAGTACAAACTGAGTGTGGAGTCCTGGCTAATAAACAAGTGACAGGGAGGAGGGAGTTGAATGGTTGGAATCTTCTACTAGGTAGGGAACAAAAGTCTTCCCTTATCCATGTGACAGTCACATGGGTAGGTGTGAGCCCATTTTTGTAAGACCTAAATATCTTTCTACTGGAAATGTGCATTTGTATGTAACAGCTGCCAATTTTATACATTTATTTAATCTATTTTCAAGCAATTTAAAAGGCTAACCAAAGTCCTTAACAAGTTGAATACTTTCATTAGGAGAAAAATTGGGACACCTTGAATTACTAGACATTTCAAAATATAAAGATCACAGGAAAAGGGAACAGTTTATCCTGAGAAATATGTTCCTACATCAGTAATTGTGGGTAGGTGAATGGAGAAAATGGTTGGATGGTCCTGGATAGCATATTTATTTATTTCACTATGGGTTAAGTTTGTGTAAATGATAGGCTTGTGTGCTGGTTTGGAAGGATGCATGTACCCTAGAAAAGCCATGTTTTAATCCTAATCCCATTTTGTAAAGGCAAGCATTTCTTCTAATACCTACTCAGTACTGTATGTTCGAAACTGTAATTAGATCATCTCCCTGGAGATGTGACTTAGGGAGTCACATCTTGATGTGATCTTGAGTGATCAAGAGTGGTTGTTAAAATAGATTAGGTGGAGAGGTGTCTCCACTAATTTGGGTGGATCTTGATTAGTTTATTGGAATCCTATAAAAAGAGGAAATTGTATGAAGAAAAGAAGAGATTCTGAGACAGCAGAGAATGATGCAGCCATGAGAAGCAGAGTCCATGAGCCACCAACTTTTGGAGATGAAGAAGGAAAACCTCCTCCCAGGGAGCTGGAGAGGAAGCTAGCAGATAATATCATGTTAGCCATGTGCTCTTCCAGCCAAGAGAGAAATGCTGACCATGTTCACCATGTGCCTTCTCATTTGAGAGAGACACCCTGAACTTCATCGGCCCTTTTGAACCAAGGTATATTTCCCTGGATGCTTTTGATTGGACATTTCTATAGACTTGTTTTAATTGGAACATTTTCTCAGCCTTAGAACTATAGACCAGCAACTTATTAAATT
Source organism: Myrmecophaga tridactyla (assembly GCA_004026745.1). Classification (NCBI taxonomy): domain Eukaryota; kingdom Metazoa; phylum Chordata; class Mammalia; order Pilosa; family Myrmecophagidae; genus Myrmecophaga; species Myrmecophaga tridactyla. Next base: position 15,755 of record PVIY010009786.1, on the reverse strand, counting down.
CCCCATTTTAAAAGCCATTCCATTTCTGGTATATTGCATTCTGGCAGCTAGCAAACTAGAACAGCTTGCCCAAACCCACATGTTGGGAAAGGAGAAGTTTCAGAATAAGCTGAGGTATAGTTAGCAGAGATGTTGCAACAAGGGGTGATATATTCAAATGCACTAAATTAGTCCCTTTCATTGCACATCAAGTGATGGGTCCAGATATCCTTTTGGGTGAAGTTAAAGATTTATCTGTGGGATGACAGAAAGAAGATTTGTACCATTTAATTCACATCATTTTGTGAAATTTGGGCCATTATTCCTAAACATATATGACAGTATAAAATATTGGCAATCTGGCAAATATGAGAAAATGAAATTATTACTTAAGCTGATGCTGGTGATATGCAGAGAATATTTTACAGGCACAATTTTTAATGCACATTTCATTCATTTAGCTCATATTTATTGAGCAATTTATTCTATCACAGTTATGCATTGAGGGATCATTACTCCAGAAAATTCACATAGGACATATTATGTTTGAATGGATAAATCACAGGATGTTTATGAAACCATAGAAGCAGAGATAAACAATACCAATATTAGTAAACATTGTGAAAGTCTGCCTCCACAAGAGGGATCAGGATTAAAGTATGGCTAGGGTACATAATCCTTTAAAATTGGCACAAAACTGTCCCCAAAGTCTATCATATCATCAAAGAGGAAGAACTAATATCTGTGCTTCACACAGGGAGTACATTCAGTTTTTACAAGGGCAAATGGAAGGAGACTCATCCAGTTTTCACCAGTCTCGAGCTTTAGTTAATTTAAAGTTTCCTTTATTGTTTTATTCATTCTTTTAACTTGCCCTGAACTTTGTGGCCTATAAATACAATGTAATTTTCATTTGATGTTTAATATTTTTGCTAATAATTGTGTAACTTGGGTGATGAACGCTGGCCCATTGTTGGACCCCATTGCAGTTGGGAGGCCAAATCGGGATAATTTCAGAACCAAGTTTTTTTATTATTATTTATGCTGTCTCAGTTCTGGAAGGAAATGTCTCAGTCCATCCAGAGATGGTGTCGATGAAGAGTAATAGGTATTTTTTTCCATATGGGCCAGGTAATATTTCCATGAAGTCTATTTCCCACTGTTTCCTTGGGGCTTGTCCCCTCAGCCTAGTTCCTTGTGGTATTTTTTTCCCTTGGCCAGAATTTACCTGGGTGCAGATGTGGCATCTGGATGATACCTGCCAGGCTTGTTGTTGCAATCAGGAAATGTAGTAATCTCTCTGTAAGGGTTCGGTTAGCTTTGTACTGCCCAAGTGTGTACTTTGGTGAATGTGGGTAACCAAATTTTTCCCCAGGTGCTCTGGCACTAGGATTCTCCCATCCGGGAGAATTTTCCAACCATCTGGATCTATTTTAGTGCCCAGAGTTTCACCCAGTTTAATTTATTTCCTGATATATTTTGGAGGGCTTGGCAGCACTCGCCCTGGTAAAACAGGAAGTATCTGCAGTGTCCCCGCTGGTTTTTAGGCAACTTCTTTTGCCATTTTATCAGCCATTTCCTCTGGTGATTTGAGTTTTGGCAGTCTGATGTCCTTTGCAATGTATAACAGCTTCCCTTTTTGGCAATCAGAGAGCTTCTAGCAAGGTGAGTATTTCTGGTATATTTTTTATTTCCTTTCCTCCCAATGTCAAAAGTCCCCGCTCCTGATATAGTGCCCCATGGATGTGTGCAGTTGCAAAGGCATATTTGCTGTCTGTACAGATGTTGACAACCTTCCCTTTTCCCCACCTTAGAGCCTGAGCCAGAGCTATTAGTTTGGCCTTTTTGGCTGAGACCTGATAGCCCAACTGGGCTAGTTCCTGTAACAAGTTTTTGGTCATCTTTTTGTAGTCTGATAGGTTATTAGTTGCTAGTAAGAGGTTATTCACATATTGTAGGAGGGTTATCTCTGGATGCTCTTGTTTAAAATGAGCCAGATCCTGGCTTAAGGCCTCATCAAACAGGGTGGGAGAATTTTTGAAACCCTGCCACAACTGAGTACAGGTTAGTTGTCCAGAGAACCCCCCTCTGGGTCAGTCCATTCAAAAGCAAAGATGGGTTGACTTACCTTGGCCAGGGGAAGTGAAAATAAGGCATGCTTTAAGTCCAAAACAGTGTAGACCTGCTGCCTTGGAGGTAAGAGGCTCAAGAGCATATATGGGTTAGGCACAGTGGGGTGAATGTTTTCAATTCTTTTGTTTACCTCTCGGAGATCTTGCACTGGCTGGAAATCATCAGTCCCAGGTTTTTGGACCAGGAGAAGGGGGGTGTTCCAGACCAAATGGCAGGGGATTAGAATGCCTGCCTTCAGGAGTTTTTTGATATGGTCTGCAATGCTTTTTTTAGCCTTTAATCTTATTGGGTATTGTCAGTTTCTGACAGGTGTGGCAGTGCTAGTCAGCTGGAAAACAATGGGGGGGGAGCGATGGGTGGCTAATCCTGGTAGGTTAGTTTCTGTCCATACACCTGGTATATATTTTTTAATTCCCACAAATATGGGCCTGGGGCTGGTAGTGACACTTCTGCAGTAAGTAAATATTCTTCTGATAAGGGGCAAGTGAGGAGGATTGCTGAGGGGATTGTATTGTAGGAGAGCTTGGCCAAATTGTTTTTGAAAGAGATTGTGGCTTGTAATTTCTGGAGAAGATCTTTCCCCAAAAGGGGGTATGGACACTCTGGCATTATAGGAAATGAGTGGGTGACAGTTCCTTCCCCAAGGTTAGTGATCCTAGTCTTAGTCCATGGGTAAGTCTTCGTCTTTCCCATTGCTCCCTGTATGGGGATTTTTTCCTTAGATATCGGCCCTTCTGCTTGCTGGAGGATGGAGAAGTTCACCCCAGTATCCATAAGAAATTTTATAGGCTTGCCCCCAATTTCTAAGGTGATCTTGGGCTCCTGGGGGCTCAACAGAATGGAACCCTGGCCCTGTCAATTTGCCTCTTCAACTAGAACAGGGGCCAGTTTCAATCCTTTAAGTCCTCTTTTAGGGCATTCATTTTTCCAATGTCCATTTTCTTTGCAGTAGGTGCATTGGTTTGCACCTAGGCCCAACCTTTTTGCTTGGTTTCCCTTTCTTTTTTCAATGGTTTTCCATTTACCTTTTGTTTTTCCGTTCAGCCATTGTGGATACTAAAATTTTGGCTATTTTTTGGACTGCGTGGTCCTGGGGTAATCTCTGTTATTAAAAGTCTTTTGGACAATCTTTATCAGTTCAGACAGCACTTTATCCTTAAATCCTTTTAATTTCTGTAATTTTTTCTTATATCTGGGGCTGACTGGGTGACAAATGCCATATTTATGGCTTGCCTATTTTTGGGCGCCCCTGGATTTATAGGGCTGTACAAGCGGTATGCCTCAAGGGAGCGCTCAAGGAAAGTGGCCAGAGATTTGTCCAGCTTTTGTGAGGTTTCACTTACCCGAGATAAGTTGGTCGGCTTCTTGGCCACTGCTTGTATTCCTCAGAGCAGAGTCTGATGATACCAATCGAGAGCCTCCTTATCTCTATCAGTTTTGGGTATGGAGGAGGGTCCATCAAGAGCGGATCCTCCAATACTCCTGTCAATACTAGCATCCATTAGTCCTTTCTTCTTGAGAGGCTTTTATTAAGAGGGCTGTTTTGGCTCTGAGGGGTCTTTCTTTCCGGGACTCCAGGCAAGACCGTAACAGCTTGGGTTTTTCTGTTAAAATTTCAATCCAAATTAGTATATAGGGGATCTGGTCAAGGTGGACTGGATTACCAAAAATTGTTCTTTGGACTGTATAAGCCACAGATAGATCTGTGGTGCTCTCAGGAGGCCACCCAGAACCAAAAGTTGGCCACTCCTGTGAGCAGAATTTTTTCAAGTCAAAGGCATTGACAGGGGCTCCATAGTCTCCAGCCTTCCACTGAAATTCCTGGAATTTTTTCAAAATACATTGAAGGGGAGTACAGACAGATAAGCTTGACTGACCCATGGCAATTAGACAAGAATGACACAGAATGCAATGAGACCAACAGATGAGAGAAGGGACAAACTAAACCAAGACACACAAAAGCCTTATCCTTAATTGATTCCTAACCAGAAGCCTTGGGCAATGTCTTGCTCTGGAACTTGACCTTGGAAGTAATGCTGTGTCCAGCCTTCCAGAGGTCCTCACTGGAACCGATAACAGATCTGCACTCACTGGTGAGGTTTCCAGAAACAGATGACTCCACCAGATTTTGTATAATTTTGGAGGGTCCTGTAGAAATGGCCCAGTTCCTGGTTCTTGCCTGGGGTGGAGGAACATCTCTCCAAGGCCTTCCCCTAGGCCGGACCTCAGTTCCAGAGGTGATCCCCAGGACCTGTGGTCACTAGATGTCCCATTAGGGATGATCTTGCTGGGGCCTCCAAATGTTGTGGGGCACACTGAAAGAGAGACCACATAATTCAAAACTGCAAGCCAATTTGGAGTTTTTATTAGCTGGCCAGCGACTGCTTCAGAAACCTCCTAGAAGGAAGATTCAGAGAGCAGGCCCCAGAGGTTTTCAGGGTGTACTTATAAAGGCTAAAATCATGTTGTGGTTTTGCAGTTGCTAGCAAGCAAGCAAATCATAGAAGCAGAAAAATGCCATTAGCTGTTGCCAAAACACATCCTATTCTCTCAGTTTTCTAACATTGGTTATTGTTTAACACTTGGGGACATTCTGCCCCAATGTTGTGAGGACTTTCCCTGCTTGGGCCTGATTGATTGCTCCTGGCCCTCCACAATCAGAATGGCACACCCAATCCTTGGAGTGAGTTGGCAAAAGAGATAGTAAAAATATCACCATTTGATTCTCCTAATGCTTCACTTGTATGAAGCCAGGCTCTGGGGGATAATGTTTTTGACACGCTTATGGAGTTTTGTGGAAATAAGAGGTATAGAGATGTTGGCTCTTGTTAGATACACCGGGTACATTAAGGAGTGCAAGGGATGGGCTTAAGGCTTCAAATGGGAAGCTTAAGCACTGTCTGACAGATGTAGAAATTTCTATGAATATCCTGAAAGAACATCTTTTTCCTGTAGCCACAAACTTGAGATCTCTGAAAATCAGAATCAAAATTTTATTGTTAGAGTTACAACTTTACAACATAAACTGAAATCTCAATGTTGCATAATGTCTGCCATTAAAGTGAGGGCATTGATTGGAAAGGAGTGTGACCCTGAAAAATGGGATGATGACATATAGATTGATAATGATGGGGGTGAGGTTGAAACCCTAGGTCATGCTGAGTCTTCTCTAGGTAACCCTGTAATAGTCTTCCCTGAGGGCATAGCCACCCTACCTCCAGCCTGCCTTGAAGAGTTGGCCACCCAACCTCCTCCTGAAGGGATTAGCCCTAGAGTGATTAATCCTGTTTCACCAGATGAAATTGCAAATGAATGCCCTGAAGCAAATGGTTTGGAAGATATTTCTAATTCTTTTCATGACCATCCCCACCACCCCTCATTTCTTCCAGACCTATAACTACACCAAAGTTCCAACAGGCCCCTAAAGGCAAGGTACAATGTATCACACATGAGTAGGTATGTTATACTCCAAAAGAAGTGTGTGAGTTTTCCAATTTATATAGACAGAAATCAGGGGAATATATGTGGCAATGGATTTTAAGGGTGTGGGATAATTATGGGAGGAATATAAGCCTGGATCAGGCTGAATTTATTGATATGGCCCCACTAAGCAGAGATTCTGCATTCAAAGCTTGAGGGGTTAGAAAGGGCATTAACAGTTTGTATGGATGGTTGGTTGAAACATGGATCAAGTGGGGCCAACATTACCTGAGGTTGAAATGCCAGAACTGCCTTGGTATAATGTAGATGGGAGATTGAGAAGCTTAAAGAGATTGGAATGTTAGGGTGGATTTAACATGCAAAGCCTGCTCTTACACCCTGGGAATGTCCAGGGGATGCACCTTTTACCAGAACAGTGAGAAATAAATTTGTGAGAATAAAGTCATCATCCCTGAAGAGCTCTGTAGTTGCACTTCTCTGTAGGTCAGGTATTACTATAGGAACTGCTGTCACTGAGCTGGAATCCTTAAACACAATGGGGATGACTGCATCTTGAGTTGGCAGAAGCCAGGTGGCAGTACTTATTCAACAAAGACAGGGTAGACGTGGCTGTTATAATAGACAGCAAACTCAAAGCAGGAGTCAAAATTATATAACTCACAGAGACTCGTGGCATTGGCTAGTAAATCATGGGGTACCTAGAAATACAATAGAAGAGTAGTTTACTAAATTCTCATTTGAGCTATATTAACAAGAGTTCTAGGTCAAGTGAACAGAAGTCTAACCTCAATTACAAAAACACAGAGTTACAGCCCCTTAATCAATTTCCACACTTGAGATAGTTTACAGACACAGGGCCCCTTGAATGAAGGGGAGGCCAGGTCCCTTTGTGGGAGAATCCTGTTACACTGCCACAAATTTATACTGTTAATCTTCCTTCAAGCCTTCCTCAAGGACACTGACAGCCTTTTACCAGAGTAACTGAACATTGGGGAAAAGGAACTAATCAGATATTTCAGGGATTATTAGACACTGGTTCAGAAGCGACATTAATTCCAGGGGACCAAAATGTCACTCTGGCCCACCAGTCAGAGTGGGGGCTTATGGAGGCCAGGGGATCAATGGATTTTTAGTTCAGATCTGTCTCACAATGGGTCCAGTGGGCCCACAGACCCATACTGTAGTTATTTTCCCAGTTCCAGAACATATAACTCTAATGGACATACTGAAAACTGGCAGAATCCCCACATTGGCTCTCTAACTCATGCAATCAGGGCTTTTATGGTGGAAAAGGCCACATGGAAGCCACTAGAACTTCCCCTACCTAGCATAATAATAAATCAGAAGCAATACCAGATTCCTGGAGGGATTGCAGAGATTACTCCCACTCTAAAGGACTTGATGGATGCAGGGGTGGTGATTCCCAACACATCCCCATTCAACTGTCCTATTTGGCCTATGCAGAAAATAAATTGGTCTTGGAGGATGACAGTGGATTATTGTAAGCTCAACTAAGTGGTAACTCACTCCAATTGCAGCTGCTGTTCCAGACATGGTATCATTGCTTGAGCAAATCAATACATCCCCTGGTACGTGGTATGCAGCTATTGATCTGGCAAATGCTCTTTTCTCAATAGCTATTAGTAATGACTACCAGAAACAGTTTGCTTTCAGCTGCTAAGGTCAAAAATATACTTTCACTCTCCTACCACAGGGCATATCAACTCTCCAGCCCTGTGTCATAATCTTGTCTGCAGGGACCTTGATTGTTTCTTCCTCTCACAAGACATCACACTGGTCCACTATATTGATATCAAGTTGAATGGACTTAGTGAGCAAGAAGTAACAACTGCTCTAGACTTAGTGGTAATGCATTTGCATGTCAGAGGATGGGAGATAAATCCAACAAAAATACGGGGGCCTTCCACCTCAGCGAAATTTATAGGTGTCCAGTGGTGTGAGGCATGTTGAAATATCCCTTCTAAGATGAAGGAGAAGTTGCTGCATCTGGCCCCCCCATGACCAAAAAATAGGCACAACACCTAGTTGGTCTTTTTGGGTTTGGTGACAACATATTCCTTATTTGGGTGTGCTAATCTGGCCCATTTGTTGAGTGACAGAAAAGCTGTGAATTTTGAGTGGGGACTTCAACAAGAGGAGGGTCTGTGACAGGTCCAGACTGCTGTACAAGCTGCTCTGCCACTTGGTCCATATGATCCAGAGGAGCCAATGGGCTGGAAGTGTCAGTGGCAAATAGAGGTGCTCTTTGGAGTCTTTGTCAGGCCCCTATAGGAGAATCAAAACACAGACCCTAAGGATTTTGAAGCAAAGCGTTATCATCTGCTGCAGATAACTACCCTCTTTTTGAGAAATAGCTTTTGGCCTGCTACTGGGCCTTACTAGAGACTGAACACTTAACCATGGGCCACCAACTTACCATGAGACCTGAGTTGCCTATCATGAGCTAGGTGTTATCTGACCCACCAAGTCATAAAGTTGGGCATGTACAGCAGCATTCTATTGTAAAATGGAAATGGTATATACGAGATAGGGCCAGAGTAGGTCCTGAATGCATGAGTAAGTTATATGAAGAAGTGACGCAAATGCCCATCATCTCCACTCCTGCCACATTACTTTCTCTTTCCCAGAGCAGATCTATGGCCTCTTGGAGAGTTCCTTACAGTGAATTGACTGAGGAAAAGAAACTCAGACCTGCTTACAGATGGTTCAGCATGATATGCATGTACCACCCAAAAGTGGACAGGCAGCACTACAATGCCTTTCTGGAGTGTCCTTGAAGGACAGTGGTGAGGGAAAATACTCCCAGTGGGCAGAACTTAGAGCAGCACACCTGGTTGTTCATTTTGCTTGGAAAGAGAACTGGACAGAGGTGCATTTGTATACTGACTCATGGGCTGCTGCTAATAGTTTGGCTAGATGGTCAGGGAATTGGAAAGACTGTAATTGGAAAATTGGTGACAAAGAGGTCTGGGGAAGAAGTATGTGGATAGACCTTTCTGAGTGGGCTACAAACATGAACATATTTGTGTCCCATGTGAATGCACACCAGAACATGACTTCAGCAGAGGAAGGTTTTAATGATCAAGTGGATAAGATGGCCCATTCTGTGGATACCAGTCAGCCTCCTTCCCCAGAAACTCCTGTATTGCCCAATCGGCTCATGAACAAAGTGGTCATGGTGGTAGGGATGGAGATTACACATGGGCTCAGCAACATGGACTTCCACTCACCAAGGCTGACTTGGAACTACAGCCACTGCTGAATGCCCAATCTGCCAACAGCAGAGACCCACACTCAGCCCCCGACATGACACCATTCCCCAAGGTGACCAGCCAGCTATATGGTGGCAGGTTGATTACATTGGACCCCTCCCTTCATGGAAGGGGCAGCAATTTGTTCTAACTGGAATAGACACATACTCTGGATATGGGTTTGCTTTCCCCACACGCAATGCTTCTACCAAAACTACCATCCATGGGCTTACAGAATGCTTCATCCATCATCATGGCATTCCACACAGCATTGCTTCTGATCTAGGAACACACTTCACAGGAAATGAAGTTTGGGAATAGGCACATGCTCATGGAATTCTCTGGTCTCACCATGTTCCCCATCATCCAGAAGTAGCTGGATTGATAGAACAGTGAAATGGCCTTTTGAAAACTCAATTACCATGCCAACTAGGTGGCAATACCTTGAATGGCTGGGGTAAGGTTCTCCAGGAAGCTGTATATGTTCTGAATCAGCATCTGCTGTATACTGCTGTTTCTTCCATAGCCAGGACCCATGGGTCCAGGAACCAAGGGGTGAAAATGGGTGTGGTACTACTCACTATTACCCCTTGTGATCCACCAGGAAATTTTTTGCTTCCCCTCCCTGCAACTCTGAGCTCTCCTGGGACACAGGTTTTAGTTTCATAATGGGTAGTACTTCCTCCAGGAGAAACAACAATGATTCCATTGAACTGTAATCTGAGACTGCCATCTTGTCACTTTGGGCTACTCATTCCCCTGGATCAACAAACCAAGAAGGGGATTACATTATTGGCTGAGGTGATTGACCCTGACTATCAGGGGGAAAAAAACTGCAACTACACATGGAGGTAAAGAAGAGTTTTCTTGGAATATAGAAGATCCCCTAGGGTGTCTTTTAGTACTACCATACCGTGTGATTAAAATCAATGGAAAATTGCAACAACCCAATCCAGATAGGACTACCAATGGCTCCAAAACTTCAGGAATGAAGGTTTGGGTCACCCCACCAGGCAAAGAACCATGGCCAGCTGAAGTGCTTGCTGAGGGTAAAGGGAACTTGGAATGGGTAGTGGAAGAAGGTAGCAATAAATATGAACTATGACCACATGATCAGTTACAGAAATGAGGACTGTAATGCTGTTTTGTTCCTGTTATACTACTTAAGTTGTAAGATATCATGTTTAAGAATGAGTATTACTGAAGGACTTTCACCCTATTCTGGAGAGATTTAATGGGTTTCCAGTTATAAGCAGGATGGTCGAGTATTGTTAGGTAAAAGAAAAAAATATGCTTTATTTTTTTTTTATTTAGAAATTAAGTGTGGTTTATGGTGATATGTATAGCTGCCAAGTTGAGAAGGGGTGGATTGCCATGGTCAGGTTCATGTGTCAACTTGGCCAAGTGGTGGTACCTGTTTGTCTGGTTGGGCAAGTGCTGGCCTGTCTATTGTAATGATGATATTTCATAGAATTAAATCATGATCATGTCAGCTGTGTCCACAGTTGATTCCATTTGTAATCAGCCAAGGGGAGTGTCTTCTGCAATGAGCGATGTTTAATGTAATCACTGGAAACCTTTTAAGGAGGATTCAGAAGAGACAGGCTCTCTTCCTGCTCTGGCTGGTGAGCCTCTCCTGTGGAGTTCATCCAGACCCTCCATCAGAATCATCAGCTTCACAGCCTACCCTATGGATTTTGAACTCTGCATTCCCATGGTCACATGAGATGCTTTTATAAATTTTATATTTGTGAGTCTTCCCTGTTGATTCTGTTTCTCTAGAGAACCCTAACTAATGCAAACTCCTTTTCTAACAGTGACAGAATATGCTGATTTAAAATAATTTTACCAAAAATTGCCAACAGTGAACTTCCTGTATTTTAAGGAAATATATTTAGACCCCTTGAAATGTGGATAATAACAGATAAAATTTGCTTAAGAATTAAAAAAAACATCAGATATCTACCTCTATCTTTTGACATCTCTCAATTTCTCAATCTCTATCTCTTTATTTGTTTACCTATTATATCTGTATCTATGTGTATGCCTATGTTTCCATATCTAAATCTAAAAAAGTCTCTCTCTCTTCTCTATCCCTATCCTTTTCCATTTCTATATAGGTATACATCCAACTCAAATATTTAAAAACATGCTGTGCTTTTGCTTAATCCCAATTTTCAAGAGTGTGTAAATGAGATAGTGGTGATAATTTATATATAAACATATGATATATATTTGCTTTTTACAAATGCTATTTTACCTTTATAACATATCTTCAAAGGAGTATTTTCCTTCTTTTCAATGGCAAGTTTCATTTTCATGAAAACAAGCAATTTTGCATATTTTGATAACAGTTAAAGAACCAGCAGCTTAATCATAATCATATTAAAGCTTAAAATCATATTAAAGTTTCCAGGTTCATGGTTTCTTTGTTTCAGATTGTTATTCAATATTACCTCTTAAAATAAAATCCTGTTTATGTACTCTATTTTGAAATCAAGTCTGGTAAGTTCATCTTTATTTTCTTGAAATTTGATATTTTTTGCAATTTGACATAAGAACATCCAATGAAGCCCAGAAGTCTGGATTCAAACCAAATGCCTGCTGAGTACAATTCAGTAATCTGACTCCATGTACACAAAAGATTGTTGATATGACAAATTGAAACACAATGGAAACTAACAAACAGGCCAAATCTGCTGCAAGTGATTTAATTTGGCCAGAGGGATTGGTGGTATTCTCCATCAGTGCTTCATGTAGCAAAGTACAGTGTGCAGGGAAACTAAAACTACATTGCTCAAGGGGCAGTAACTTAGTCTGAAGAGAGAAAATGAACAGAACCTGAATTGATTCTCATGCTTTTAGTGGAAATAAGAATGAACTGTATACACTGGCTAAATTTGTTACAATGTTCAATATGTTCTTCAAAATTTGGGTCATGTAAAATGCAACATCATGTAAAATGCAAATGATATAATTTGGCCAGAAGGATCAGTGGTGTTCTTCACCAATGAAGATATACATACATATATAATGGAATATGTCATTATAAACCAGTGGCACATGTGGGAAATAGAGAAATGCAAAGGTAAGCAAAAGTAGGGGATATAAAATGGTTAATTCTTAAATGTCTTGTTTTCTGCTTAATCATTTGTTAGTTTGTTGTTCTCCCTTTTATAAAATGGTTTTAGAGTCTCTTTACAGACTCTTGTCTATAAAAATTTTCAAGTTTGTATACTTCTATGACTTTTCTTCCTTCTTTATAAATAATTAGATATGTGATTCTCTAGAGTCACAAACATTTAGAAAATGAGGATTTTGTGTCTAGGCCAGGAACACCATAGAGCAAATCCCTACATAAGGAATGGAATATAATCCCACATTGTGGCTTCAGTTTTAAAAAATATGAACTCAACTTGTTAAGTGATTTTCACAGATTTTCCATATACTGCTCTATATTTGTATGAAAAGACTATTTACCCCATAGATATATTAAAATATATTTAGTATTTTAAAACTTTTTAAAACAAAGTGTTCTATTAATCTGGAGTCAATTTATTAATTTGAAGCAGTTAAATAGAATTTATAATATGAAGGACTCAATGGTCCACCCATGATTATATCAACTAGTCAACTTATACATTTTTAAGTCCAATGCATAATAATTCTATGAAATATCCATTTGCTTACAATTAATCACTCCTGGTGGTAAAAGATCTATTTTTATATGATTTTTTCCTTATGATATAACAAATTAATATTGAATTTTTAATATCATAATGACAATAATCTTGTATTTAAAGCTTTAAAAATTATTTCTAATTTGAAGCCCCAGACGCAAATAGATGACTGATTATTAAACACTTCAACTGCCCAATTAGAAGGTATTCAATATCTAAGTATTACTGATATATTTTTTATTATTCATATATTGTTTGGGACAATGATTCATTTCTTGTTATTGAAGACTCTCTGAAGAACATATAGCATCAAACACAAGTGGTAAGTATAAAAAAGTTATTTATGAGCTGCTTAATTTCACTTTTATTTAAACTAACTCAGAGATTAAAATTCTTTATTTTCTAACATTATTTTTGGCTATGCTAAAAAAGCAAGGCTGTTAATGTTAAATGAATTAACACTGACATTACAATCATGCCTTTTAAAAACTGAATTTCTTATTGAAGCTAAATCATATTTTCTTTTCAGAAATACTAGATATTGACTAACATATAAGTTTTTCCATAAGATATTACCTGAACCCTATTTATGTAAAAAGAAGAGTTGCACAGAAAATTATCCAGAAAGATTCACTTCTTTGGCAGTCAGGGCCCTATATTACCAATGAATTAAAGAGGCTAAATATAACATGAAATCCTCTATTACAGATATTTAAGCCAATTTACAATTCAATCTTCTCTGCTCTCCAAGAAAATGTCCCTTGTCTGCCTGTCTGTTCCCTTTGGTAAGACAAGGAAAACTATTCCATTGTGCTTCAAATGGCCAAGTTAAGCAAATAGCTCTTTTGGAAAAAAGCAAACAAAAATATGAATCAGTCATATAAGCATTCATTTACTAGCTAATTCCATCTGTGAAAAGGAAAATTTCAGTAGTGAAATCCCAGGGCACTATTCAACAGCTGCTGCCTTTGATACAGAATGATTGTGCCATCTTCCTGGACTCACATGTGGGTTCACATATGCTCCTTTACTTTACTTTCTGTCTTCATGTACAAAATGATGATGATAAGAGCATATCAAGCCTCTCATTTAAAATTAATAAGCAATACACATGCACATACATATTATGACATATAGAGAGAACATATATGTTTATAAAGATGATGTATTTACAGAGAGAATTTCCCTTGGTCTAATCATTTTAAAATATTAATCACTATTGCTCTTTGTATATTTATGCATTGTCCATATTTCATTCATTAAAATATTTTCTGAAGCATTTAAAGAAACACAAAATATTTCAAAAACATATTTCATATTTCTGAAACATTTAATGAACATCTCTGATGCATGTAATGAAATGTTCTCTAAGCATTCTAATCCTCAAGCAATCCAAAAATATTTCTTTTATATATATGGGGAAGGGAGAAGTGTATAACACTCCAGAATTGAGCATGATTGTAAATTAAATCTCTGACTGTGTATAGCATAATGGGTAGGTTACTCTAGGGCAGAGATGATTTTAAGGTCCTTGTGAATGTCTGATATAAAACTGATGTAACTTTCATTGAGTGCTTCACATGTGCTATGGAGAGTTATAAGTGCTTTAGGAATATATTAAATACACAGGTCTCCCAATGTCCCTCTTAGGAAGGCACTTTGAATAATATCTGCATTTCTAAAATATAAAAGTTGCTAATTTCACCCAGAGAGCAAGTAGTGTAGCCAAACATTGATCATATCTACCAGTGCAGTGTCTGTGTTTCTGTCCATTCTGTTCTAGACCAGCACCACATTTAATACACAATCACAGTAGATGTGAGTTTAGCATTTTTGTAGTCTACTAATAACATTTTATAATACAGTGTTAAATATAAAGTTCCAATCACTTCTAATCAGGTTTCATTTCACAGCTTCCTGGCAGATGGAAACTGGAAGCTACATTACACAGAATCCCATTCTCTATATAGCACATGTTTATCACATATCAATTTGTGACATTTAATCACAATTTGGGAGATTAAAAGAGAAGAAAATGAATTATTGTATGAAATAGTCAGATGTGTGGACAATATCAATGCCATGGCATGGGTGTTCTTGATTTATTTATTGCCACTATTAACAAATCACTTCATATCTGTAAACTTCAGAATCTAAAGAAGTCAATTTAAGTTTGTTCTGAAGTCCTTTCCATCTATTGTAATCATATACTTCATAATATGTGGGCCCATCTATCTTTGTCTTAGGTAAGTATTCTCTTTATCAAACTAACAGTTCCCAAACATACAATCAAAAAAGGAAAGTAAGAATTAAATGTCATATTACAAAAAAAACATATAAACAGCATGAAATATTAATTGCCCTTTTTTCTTTCTTTCCCAGTTTATGGTCCATGCAGGCACTTAGTCTTATTGACTACAAATTTTTACATCTCATTTCATGTTTCTTTCACCACATGCAATTATTATTTTTACTTTTTATTGTATTGTAGTGAGCATTAGATATATTAGTCTCTAAGTTATTGCTAAAGTTATCAAGTTTTACCTCTAATGCTGGAAATGAGTATTAGATTTAAAGTCTTAGCTAATTATTGCATTAACATATTTGGAAAAACATATTCCCTAATAAAATAGGAAAGAGTTAATAGCATTTTAAGCTAATCATTCAATATAATGAGTTCAATCACATTTCATAATCTCTAATAAAAACAGAAATAATCTTTGGATAATTTTAATACATTTCTTTTTCTAACTGTTTAGCATAATAGACAAACAAAGGAAGTCAAATTATGATTAAATATGCTCCTGATGACATCAAATACACCTACATAATTGCTCATGCCAGTGTAACAAAAATTTTTTATGAGTGCTTATAGCTTTGTTCACAAGTGTTAGTTTGCTGTGATTAATGACAACAAAAGATGCCCTATGATATTGAAAAAAAATGAACCTCACTTTGAATACAAAACACTTTATTGCCTATTGAATACTATTTAAATATTTCCTTAGAATGTAAAGTGTAGTATAATTAATAAATGGGAGAAGAACTTTGTTCAGTCATTTTAATGTATTTAATGATACAAAAAGCCTATATCTTTCCATTGTATACATATGTAATTTTTGAAATATATAATATGCATTGTCAATTAACTACATGAGCTGACATAATTTGGATATACGAATTGATAATACATTGCAAGAATGGAACATTGGATACACCTTATGAATTTTGACCCAAATACCCAGTTCAA